>CM076572.1:39910213-40116235 GCA_034641835.2 Pinus albicaulis
TAAGTGTGCTTATAACATGTTATGCTTGAATAATTAGCACGAAGATACAAATATGAGATATAAGATAAACTTTAGACATAAGTTACACTTTTTGCTCCTTTTTTGAGAAAATTTCATTTTTTTTTCGTTCTTCAACTTTCTGCAAACTATAACAATTTTTCTGTGTAGAATTTCATTTTTGGGATAAAATAAAAGTTGTGAGAAATTTTGTTAGCTTTCTATTACTTATTTTTAAAATTTTTTATAACATTTGATATGTCAACTTAGCGTTTCTTTGATGTTTCTTAACAATCAAAGAATTCATAAGTAGTCATGTTATGTGGCAACGTTGTATTCATTGAAAATTTGTGTTTTTGAAAAACAAAATGTGTTACAACAATCTAGACAGAGTCTACTTTGGTTTCGTCATATTTACAAAGCCAATGGATGCATATCATAATTACTAGAATTTTTTGAACTGATCCAATTACGAAAAAATGCGTATTTTGGATATGTTTCGCATGGCGAAAAATTTCTTAACATATAAGTTATAAACTAAAAATCTAAAAGCTACCCATTAGAGTCGACGGACCAATGCAATGCCCCATAATTTTTTCAATTTTTTTTACAATGTATTTTAGGAGATACAAAATTTTGATTTCACTGAATCACAATGACCCTTAGAAATTGTTCGCACCCATTTTTTTAGAAAAATAATTAAAATTAATAAACGTTTACGAAATTCCATAAAAGTTATATTTCCTTAAAGTAGATTCAATTCTGAAAATGCTTGTCTTAGTTCCGACAGTTAATTAACAACCTTTCATGGATTTTAATCAGTCCAAAGTTGCAGAACCGTTTTCAGAGCCTGGTTTTTGCGTAATGGTGACGCGTTAGTTCGGCCGAACTTTGAATACAAGTTCGGCCGAACTATGTTTTCCGTTTCAAACTCGTTAAATCTAACGTCATAATAGTTCGACCGAACTCTTTATGAAGAGTTCGACCGAACTATTGTGTAACTCTCCGTCGGCCGGAAATTTTTTTGGAGCCCCCACTAAAAACACAATTCGCGTCAATATAAATTGGCGCGAAATGATTCACAATTTTCGCACATTTCGCACTTCATCTCATTTTACAAAGACTTGGTTTGGGTTCAAAAACTTTTCTTCTTGGTTTGGGTTTAAGGAATTTTTTTGGAGGACATTTTTTGGAGGCGGCGTGATTTTTCTTGAAGGTATGTACATGTTTTGTGTTGAAGTAAATCTTTTGAACTTCTTTGTTTGGGTTTAAGAGCATTTCTTGAAAGCAAATTGATTTTACAATTTTGAGTTTAAAGAAATTTTTTGGAGGACATTTCTTGGAGGCGGCGTGATTTTTCTTGGAGGTATGTACATGTTTTGTGTTAAAGTAAATATTTTAAGCTTCTTTTCATTTTTATAAGACATTTTTCTCTCAAATTTTTTAAAGTGTGTTTTGGATTGGAGTACATATTTTTTACAAAAAATTTACACTGATTTTTTTTAAATTAAATCTTTGTGATATTTTTTGTAATTGAGTTATTGTCTAATTTTTTGAAGGAAATTTTTTTAACGCCATACCCTATTATCATAGGAAATCGAAGAAATTGTACGAGAAAATTTGATCGAAAAAGAGATCCTGAAGAACGTAGAGAAGAGATGAGACAATATCGCAAAAGAAAGTTAGAAGCCCTCTCAAATATTGAAGAGGAAAATCAACCTCAAGCAGATATTGAAGCAGGTATGTAAATGTATATATTATTATCTACTGATATATATTTAAAATTTTCCTAATGTAAAATGTGAAGCTTAATTTTTATTTGATGCACTAGTTTGAAAAATATTTTGTTTGATGTAAACAGACAGAGATATTCCTCAAAATATTGAAAAAGAAAATCAACCTCGAGCAGAAATTGAAGCAGGTATGTAAATATAAATATTATGATCTATTGATAAAGCAGGTATGTAAATATAAATATTATGATCTATTGATATATTAACGTAAAATGTGAGCTTAATTTTTATTTGATGAACTAGTTTGAAAAACATTTTGTTTAATGTAAACAGACAGAGATACTCCTCAAAATATTGAAGAAGAAAATCAACCTCAAGGAGAAATTGAAGCGGGTATGTAAATGTAAATATTATGATCTATTGATATATTTAAAATTTTCCTAATATTTATTGACATATTTATTAATTTAGTAATTTATTGAATATGTACTATTTTTTTGAATATGTAGAGATGAAATCACTATCGATAATGAGGAGTTAGAAAATGTTGACACTCACACATATGGAGATAAAAAACCTGACCATTTTATACGATATCGTGTCCATAAAATTTTTGAAGAGTATTTCAAAAATGAACAGGTGATAGTTCAAGCTCAAATGTTGAAAGGTCTCCTATCATCAAGGAAATTAAAAGAAGCGACGACACTATTGGGTATTCGAAAATCAACCAAAGATAAAAAAAATGAAAGAAGAGGTAATAAAAAATATGAGTAGTGCTATAAAGTTAATTAAGAGATCTAGAGATAAAGATGTTTCAAATATACGTAGAGGAATACAGATGGAAATGGTTTCACCAAGTACTCAAGAGAATCGTATGATAACATCTATGGCACGAGCACTGGGAACCTCGCGAAAAACTCTGCACAAACATCGAAAATTTTGACTGCAAATAGATGTAAATGATGAACTCGCTTGTTGGAGAGCTATTTGTAGGAAACCATACAAAGATAGACTTGGAGAAGATGTTAAAAAAATAATATATGAATATTGGAAGAACAATTCGCGTGTTTCACCAACTGCAAGACATGTGATGCGAAGAAGAATAGCACGAAATCAATACGAAGAACATGAAAAACATCTCTTGGAAACCACTCAGATAGAGTTATTCAACAAATTCAAAGAAGAGAATCGTCAAATTCATGTTTCACTCAGTGCTTTTGTTCAACAAAAACCATGGTATGTAAAACCTATCACCGTACGCGACACTTGTTGTTGTCGTTATCATGTGGAATTTGAGTTATATTATGACACATTCCTCGATTTCGGTAGAACATTATGGAAGGATTCACCTCCTCCTTCCACTATCCATGAATTCATATCTCAAATTCTATGTGAAAGAGAAAGCGATGAACTATTTTACAAAAAAAAATGTGTTGGTGGTAAAAAATGCGATGATTGTGGAAATTTGACTAAATTTCAAAACAAATATCGTATTGATATAAATGATCAATCATTGTCCAACATGAAAGTGAAATGGAAGAGATATGAATATATAGGTACATTGATTCAAGGTGCAGATACTGTTAAAAGAATCGAATTACGAGAAGACGAAATTTTTCTGATAGATTTTTTGAGAAAGTTTGAGGCGGAAATTTACAAATACACCAAGCATTCCCATAGAGCTCGATGGCAAGACTTTCAATTCAAAAAATCTCGTGAAGTTTTTTCATCAGGGACCATTTTGTTAGTGATTGATTTTGCAGAAAACTACACATTTGTTCCACAAAAAGAAATTCAGAGTGAATACTATCACTCTGACCAAGTCTCCATGCTCGTCCATATTCTATATAGACATGCTGAACAAAATGTCGATCATATAGAAAGCACGAATGAAAATCGACATATCATTAAAGAATATCATTTTTATATCAGTGACGATCGTACGCATGATACATGTTTTGTACAACATTGTTTTGGAAAAATTTATGATTCATTGAAAATCGTGGAATAACATTCAATGAACATTGGATATGGTCAGACGGATGCGCAGGTCAATTCAAATCTGCACGATCATTTTTTTGGTTGTGTCGTCTTCATAAGAAAACATGCATTAAACATTGTTGGAATTTCTTTGAAACTGGCCATGAAAAAGGAGAACATGATGGTGCAGGAGCATGCATAAAACGAGTACTTCAAAGATATCAAATGAACCACTCTGCACGCCGACTTGTGAACACTGAAGAATTTGTTCAATGGTGCAACAATGCTCTAAGCCATGAGATTAACCCATCAAGAGAAGTGAAAAGGTACATTCAATTTAATTTATATTGGAAATCTAATTTTAAACATTGTACATTTATCATGCAATGATTATTTTTAATTGTTTTTTGATGATTATCATGCAATGATTATCATGCAATGATTATTTTTAATTGTATCATATTTACAAATTCTTTTTTTAATTTTCCATATAAAGGTTTTTCTGGCATATTGGAATCGGAGATGTAAATAGATCAATTGGAAATGACGTTGGAACAATAAAAGGGACTCGAAAATTGCATTCAATTCAAACAAAATTGTCCACAAATGTGTTTGCATTGGATAAAAGAAAATATTCTTGTTTTTGTGATGTTTGCATAGACAACACAAAATCCAATGACGTTTGTGAAAACAAAATGTATGTGAATGATTGGAAACATACAGAGCTAAATACAAAGGGAAAAATGTCTATTGAAATGTTTGAAGAAATGGATTCAGAGGAAACTACAATATCATCCGATGGTGATCGAGTTTCTGATCTTGTTAGAGAAGGTAACATTTGAATTACTTTCTAATGATTTAAAGATCTAGAAATAAATTTAAATATGCATAATTAAATGTTATATTTATTTTATTGTGCAGGAGATGTTTTTGCTGTAATTTCACCTATTGACAACGATGAAAATGTGAAGTATTATTTGATGCGTTGCACTGAACGAAAAATGAAATTATTACAAGACTATAATGATCACGGATTTCAGAATGACAAAGGGTCTATTATACTGAAAGGTTATTTTTTCAAACAAACTCGTCAAAGTGGAGACTTTGTTTACTTCGAAGACTATGACCCTGATTCCATAAGTTTTCAATATAGTCACTTGGTGTGTGCAGCACGCATAAAGTTGATAGAAGTTCAATCAAAGAAAAAATCAAAAATTAAGAAATGGAAAATGTCAAAATCCGATCATGAACGGATTATTGAGGATGGAATTCCAATAGAATTTTTTTGAGTGAAGTGTCCAACAATTTATTATCTTTGGATTAAATATGTTTTAGAACTTCCAGTACTCAACTAAAAATTGAGCTGCTTATGTTATTTGTGATTTGCACATGTTACAAATTGTTTGATTACAAGCACGTGCTCTAGTATCAACTGAAAGTAGTTTTTTTTATACATGTGCATTGATGAAAAATGTTATATGTATTGGATATATATATATATATATATATATATATATTCTAGAATGAAATTAATTGTTCTTGTATATTAATTGTTCTTGTATATGTTTTCCGACCATATGGTACAAATTATTTCACTTTATTTTGTAAGGTCAGATTCGGTCCCCATATGGCTTAGCCTCCAAGGGACGAGATAACAAGTGGTTTTCCCCACTTGCCCGAATCTCAGATTTTTAAGTACAATTTTACTGTTTATGTCAGGCATCTTACATGATGTCCTAGCCAAAGATACATTCTCTTTGTTTCAAGTTTCCAGTAAAAGTTGTCACTGAATGACCTGCTCGAACTCTTGTAGTAAACACCATACCTTATCTCTCTTGCTCTCCAATATTATTAGGTTTAATTATTATAACACAAAAATCGTTCTCCATTGTCAATAATTTTTTGCGCTTACACTGAAATCAATGAACACTATTAATCCAATGACTTTACAAGTAATGTACCATCATACATGCAATTATATCAAATTAGAAATCAAAATATACAATGAAATCAATGGGGATTGTCTTGTTACAAGTAACATAATTTCAATTTACCATATGTGCAAATGTAGGTTGAAACCATCCAAAACTTTAAGTTGTAGATTGAAACCATCCAAAAATTTAAGTTGTAGATTGAAACCATCCAAAAATTTAAGTTTTAAAACCCTTTTGATTATATATTGTGCAACATTAAAACATTAAACATTTAAAGCTCCTTAAATATCACATGCAAAATGTAGATTGAACCTACTTGGTTTTTCACCCAAGAAATTCCAAGGATGGACTATCTGGACAAACTGCTGAAATTGAAAAGCATGACATGGAGATACGACAAGGTGAACAAAGACTTCAAGAAATCTTTATGGAAAGGGCTCACTTGAAGGAAAGAAGCACCACGTTGCATGCTAAAGTCAAGAACATGGAAGATAAGATCAAGAGGGACTTTCTTGATCCGAAACCTATTGGTTTGAAGAAAGAAAATGCATGTGTTGGCACACTTGGAAAAGAAGACGACCACACTATGAGGATTGTATGTCGTATTGGAGCAATTAGACAAAATTCGAAAAGGAAAGAGCTTGAACCAATTCAAGCAGACCCGGGATTGGATTGTTCTATGGAGCTTCATGAGAAGAGATATGTGAAAAGCACTATTAAGCCAAGGGCTAGTTCGAAAGACATATTGGAAGAGGAAATGTTGAAGAAGATTGCAAAAGTAAGGCACAAGACAAGGAGGAGGAACGATGATGAATGTTCCTTGGACTTGAGATTCGTGTCTACAACCGTACATAGGAAAAATTTCTCTGCTTTGATAGACACGAGGGCTACCCATAGCTTCCTAAGTCGAAAGGAAGCTTCATCTCTTAGAAAGAGGAAGGCTAGCATCGAGAAAGAGTTGAGTGCTTTCAAGACAGTCAATTCGAGGATGAAAGCAGTGACTGTTGTCATGAAAGGCACACATGTGAGAGTAGGGTCATGGTTTGGAAAGATAGACTTAAGAGTCATTGACATGGATGATCATTCTATGGTGTTGGGACGAGACATTCTCTTAATTCTTGTGATCAATCTTAAACTATTTTATGAACAAAAACATTTAACATTAAATATCACATGTCAAATGTAATTCAGATGACAACATTACTTCACATTCACATGCCAAAAGTACTAAAACCATCCAAAGAACACCGAAATCAATGAACACTATTAATCCAATGACTTTACAAGTAATGTACCATCATACATGCAATTATATCAAATTAGAAATCAATATATACAATGAAATCAATGGGGATTGTCTTGTTACAAGTAACATAATTTCAATTTACCATATGTGCAAATGTAAGTTGAAACCATCCAAAACTTTAAGTTGTAGATTGAAACCCTTTTGATTATATATTGTGCAACATTAAAACATTAAACATTTAAAGTTCATTAAATATCACATGCAAAATGTAGATTGAACCTACTTGGTTCAACCTACTTGGTTTTTCACCCAAGAAATTCCAAGGATGGACTATCTAGACAAACTGCTGAAATTGAAAAGCATGACATGGAGATACGACAAGGTGAACAAAGACTTCAAGAACTCTTTATGGAAAGGGCTCACTTGAAGGAAAGAAGCACCACGTTGCAGGCTAAAGTCAGGAACATGGAAGATAAGATCAAGAGGGACTTTCTTGATCCGAAACCTATTGGTTTGAAGAAAGAAAATGCATGTGTTGGCACACTTGGAAAAGAAGACGACCACACTATGAGGATTGTATGTCGTATTGGAGCAATTAGACAGAATTTGAAAAGGAAAGAGCTTGAACCAATTCAAGCAGACCCAGGATTGGATTGTTCTATGGAGCTTCATGAGAAGAGATATGTGAAAAGAACTGTTAAGCCAAGGGCTAGTTCGAAAGACATATTGGAAGAGGAAATGTTGAAGAAGATTGCAGAAGTAAGGCGCAAGACAAGGAGGAGGAATGATGATGAATGTTCCTTGGACTTGAGATTTGTGTCTACAACCGTACATAGGAAAAAGTTCTCTGATTTGATAGACACGGGGGCTACCCATAGCTTCCTAAGTCGAAAGGTAGCTTCATCTCTTAGAAAGAGGAAGGCTAGCATCGAGAAAGAGTTGAGTGCTTTCAAGACAGTCAATTCGAGGATGAAAGCAGTGAATGGTGTCATGAAAGGCACACATGTGAGAGTAGGGTCATGGTTTGGAAAGATATACTTAAGAGTCATTGACATGGATGATCATTCTATGGTGTTGGGACGAGACATTCTCTTAATTCTTGTGATCAATCTTAAACTATTTTCTGAACAAAAACATTTAACATTAAATATCACATGTCAAATGTAGTTTAGATGACAACATTAGTTCACATTCACATGCCAAAAGTACTAAAACCATCCAAAGAACACTGAAATCAATGAACACTATTAATCCAATGACTTTACAAGTAATGTACCATCATACATGCAATTATATCAAATCAGAAATCAACATATATTGTAATGAAATCAATGGGGATTGTCTTGTTACAAGTAACATTTCAATTTACCACATGTGCAAATGTAGGTTCACATTCTATCATTCATGTAGTTTTAAAAACTTCAGATGCCATGCCAATTATAATTCAACTATCTAACAAAAACATTTCACATTAAATATCACATGCCATGCCAATTATAATTCAACTATCCAACAAAAACATTTAACATATGTCCAAAAATATGTCCAAAAAACTTATTGTAATAAAATATGTCCAAAAATTGTAAATCTCACTCAAGTATCAAACTGTATCAAGTTTAGCAAATTTTAAAACCATCTAAATTTTGAAATCAAATCAAATCTACTGTAAATCTTGTCCATCAAATGGAGGATCTAGCCTCTGGGTCTCGGTTAGCTCCCTATCCTGTAAATAGGAAACCTACATACACAATGCACATGTACTTGAACATTAAAATTTGAAGTTTTAAAAATGAATGAGAATATATATATCTAGAACTTCATGTAAAAAAAAAAAATATAACAAAAAAATCATGCAATACCTCGTAAGGTTCCCTCTCCATTTGATGAACAGGTTCTGCCATAGAAACATCTGCAGTGGTAAACTATACAATATACAATATATATATATATATATATATAAATAATTTATATAAATTAAAAACTTTCAAATGAAAATGCATGTGTACATATATAAACTTATTTTCAATAATATTAAAAAAAAGAACTAAAGACAACTTGTTCAAATGCTGTGGATGTTCCTATCTCCGTCGCTAGAGTCCTCGGATTAAAAAAATCTTCTATACGAACCTAAATTCAAAAAATTTTAAATAACTCAAAATATAGATCTCTCTCTATATATCTCAATTTTTAATGGAACTTTTTGAGGTAACATAGATTTTGAACTTGTGAAAAATTGTCCATACTTGTACATCTCCCAATGAAGTAGAAGGTATATCTCCTAAGGAAGAAGAAGGTACCGCCATCCCAAAAACATCAAACGGAATCGGTACCTGTTAAAACATTTTATCGAATTATATATATACATACATGTACATGTGTGGCAACAATTATTTATTTTAGAGTCACTTAAAAAACACTAACATACATGTGCCAACATATCATGATGGCCAGACCCAGCTGCATCGTTTGAGCCAGAGGTCCCGAACGTAATATTAACATTTTCATCACGCATCATGCCCGAGAACTGCAAATGGTGTTTTAACATATAATCATACATTTTTGTTAGATTAATGTACACATACAAATAAATGTATACATGTGTACATACACATGTATTTATTACAAATTGTACACATGTATATGTAAATATAATTTCAAACCCTAAGGTCACTAACACATACCGTTCCGGTGCCCTCTTTCTCACGAAAAATTAGGTCTTGCAGACCATTGCGACAATTTATTGCGTATGTTCGGAGATCTTCAACATTCATGTTGTAAATCTCCTCATCTGTATGATAAACAAAATTGGCACGTGCATTTTCACGTGCTCTTTGTCTATTTAAGCCAATATTGACTCCACTCAATCCGCTATGAACATTTTCGATCATAACATCTCTTGCTTCACAACTTATTTGAGAAGTCGTATCCATCTCTGATCGCAGGGTTTCGACTCGAGACGGTCGACTCACCAATGGCGGCTCAGGGCGAGGCAACTCCACATCTCGCTTAGCGCCCTTACGTTGATATAATCGACCTCTCCTCGGGCCAAAAAATTCTGAAGGAAGGTCATTATAGTCGGGTTTCATACCCAAAAAAAATTCTGCATAAAACATTTGTGCAAAATAAAGAGGAACCTCATCGTTCAATGGAAGCCTTCCAAAGGCCGCAAGATGTCGACTATACAAATATTGTGCTTTGTCTGGGTGCTTGAAATACTGCACCTTCAACATTTTTCTTTTTAGCCCTTCCTTATAATTAAACATTGACTTAGCATCATCTCTTGAAACTCTTTGTTTTATGTCCTACCATTTATCGGGACCTATCACTGTTTCTTTTATCTTTCTCATCACTTCTACAAACGAATCAGTCGTTGGCCCCAAATCTTTGTACACTTTTACCATTTCACTCAATGAATGTGTAACTATTTCTAGGCTTTGTCTACTCTCAGCAGGTAGAGACAAAGACTCAAGATCTCTTTGCAATTTTTCATGAAGGCGTTGACACCTTTGTAAGGTGCATTCCGCCATGTTCGTTTCCATGGTATATCAGTAATCTCAGCCGGATAAGTTGTGGTGGGTTGACAGCCTTCTTCTTCAATGTAGCGCGCTGCCCTGCGTATTTTTTGACCACTGGCTCGAACATTTTTAGCCTTTGCATCAATATATATAAAATTTCGTATATTAGAAAAAACACGTGTAAAAAAAGTTGTACAAATTTAATGAAAAAATATTGAAATTGATGGCAACCTTGATGTTGTTGGTTAAGATCATCTCCAACATGACCCTGCTGAGAACCAACCCTAGAATGACGTTGCTGAGAACCAGACCCACAGTGACCCTGTGGAGAACCAGCAGCCGTTGATTGCTGGCCTTCGGGGGAATAAATATCACCCCCTTCCCGCAACCTACTACCAGTCATACCTCGACCGGTTGAACCTTGGCCACGCTCCATGGATGGAGTAGAAAGCCTTCTTCTCTTGCCTCCTAAAAATTAAATATGAAACTTATTAACAACTAATTTCACTCACAAAGTTAATAAAAAAATCAATTCCATATGTACACATGTATGGAGATTTAAGATTATATTTAAATACCATGAACATCCTCCGATCCCTGAGCCTCCATATGGGATTCGGCTGATCTTCGTCTTTCATCCTCCATGATATATATCTATTGGTCTAAATTCACAAAATAGATTTCAAAAAATCAATACCTTAGAGTAAAATCCAGTTTGGGGCTGTTAAATCCAGTATGTTCTATATTTCTTACATTTTTGCGCTCCTATTTTTCTTTCCAACCAAAGTTTATAAAATAACATGAGAAGCAACATGAGACTTAGAACAATCATTTTCATTATCTATATGGAAGGCAAGAAGGATTATATCCCCTTAATCTTAAGCTTATGTAGTTTGTCAAATTTTATCATATATTTTTTGGTAAGTGTAAATGTTTTTTTATCTATAGTACAAGTCATGAGTTCCCCAATTTTACCTTATGTAAAGCATGATTCTAGGATTACTAAAATTTGTACTTGGTTTTTTAAGAATATATCAAATAAAATTTTTGAGAAGCAAATATGGCTTGTTCCTTAGAATTTGGCACTTAGAATTTCCATAACGCTTATAACCCCATCCTTACAATTTTTATAATTTCCATGATGAGACATTTAAATTTCCTTCCCCATATTTCTTGTTAATGATTATAACCTGAAAATGGCTAATATTGGTTTGTCATCATCATCTAAAAATGACTTGGCAGATGAAAATTTACCATGTCAATCATCATCACTTCACACCATCTCATACATGACCCCTTCTACATATTATATGCATGAATTTTTGGAATGTCATCCTTTCTACCTATCCCATGAATGATTGTGACAACAGGTGAATAAAATACAATTTATAAGCAGAAGATAGTTTCTAGTTTGTCCTCCTCCATCCGCCCCATAGCTAGTGATTTCTCAATTTTCCACTTCCAACTTTCTATTCTCAAAATTTCTCGAAATTCAGTAGCAGCTAATATTATCGATAGCCACACCACTATACATATAATTATTATATACACTACTACATTAATGAACTCTACGTTGTTTGTTATTGTAAAGTCCAATAACAAACAATGTTAATTGAGTTTAGTAGTGTATATAACAATTTCTTTGACTTCCAGGTGTGTTGTGACTATTAGTAGAATTAACTACCAAAATGAATTTCCAAAGTAAAATGTTGGAAGAGAAAAAATAGGCAATCACTAAATATGGAGTGGGTGGAGGAGGACAAACTTATAGTGTCCCTTCCTTATCAAATTTCCTTTATTCACCTAATGTCACAATCAATCATGGTCTAGATAGAAGGGATGAGCTACCATAAATTCAATCATATAATGTGTAGAAGGGTCATATGTAGATGGTGTGAAACGATGATTACAAACATGGTAATTTTTCATCTACTAGGTCATTTTGAGATGATGATTACAAACCAGAGCTAGCCCATTAAAGGTTATAATCATTGGTGCCTAATGTGGGGTGGACAATTTAAATCAAGTTCGTATCAAAGTACAATTTAGCTCATTTTAGTCAAGGTTAGTTAGAAGAATTAGTTATTGGTTTCTACCTTCAATTTCCTCTGAAAATGAATGTGTACGTGCTTTTGAGAGACATTAGAGACATTAGAGTACCTTCAATTTCCTCTGAAAATGAATGTGTACGTGCTTTTGAGAGACATTAGAGACATTAGAGGAATAAGGTCCAAATTTTTTATGAAAATGTGCTATGAAAGTAAAGGGTTTTAAAGGCAAGCATGTACAAGGCATAGTTGAGCCAAATGTTCTTCAAGAAGGGCCTAATTATTTGGGTCTTGGTTATGGAAAACATGGAAAATGCTCCAAAGCCAAGGAGGCTTGTGAGGTTTGTGTTCATGATGAATGGAACATGTACATATTTTACCTTAAAGTTGTTGTGTTTTACGGATATTAAAATGAAGAACTTCTATTTAGATCCATTCCAGAGATTGACTGTAGGGGCATTTACTAGATATGTCACCTTTCATAAAAGATGAGATCCAGAGGCTATCTGGCCCTTTACAGACTCTGCCTATAGAACTTGTAGAAGTAAACACTAGAGGCATTAACAATATCAAAGAACGTTTTCATGCTCAGACATGGGAATGTGTCTCTTTCCCTACGAAAAAAAATAGTTCTTGAGGTAGTTAATCTTCATAGACATGTCATCAAGCAAGTCAATGTGATCATCCCTCCTTCCCTCCCTTCTAAAATAATTATGTTTTGCGGGTCAGAAAGCCAAAATATGAAGACAATTATCACCAAATCCAACGTATGATTATGCATGATGGAGAATATCTAGCGCTTTCCCTTGTTAAATATATTAACAAGGGAAAGCGCTAGAGATTCTCCATCATGCATAATCGTACGTTGATGCTTATAGAGTGAAAAAATTGAAAGAATCAACTTGTAGGGTCATTTTAATGGGGGTGGAGAATTCAGGTCTTTGCAAATTCAAAGTATGGTGCATGTTGCATGAAGCAAGATGTTGAAAGTAGAGTTATGTTAGACACACTTAAATGCAACAAATATGGAAATTTGTACATGGGCTCTATTATTTGACTTATGAGTCAGTTGTTTGAAAAGGCATGTTTTGTCAACTTGTGTTTGGTTGATGGTTTTGTACACCAATATGTAAGAGTACATGGACATATTCACATGATGTGAATTTTTTTTTCTTTGAAGGAGAAAAATGATGTGTTTTCAGTTTGATGGTTTTGTTTGTGATAAGACGTCACAAGATTTTGTGAAGGTCCACTCTTGAGCGAGAGCCTCATGATTACAACCTATCCGTGAGAATCAAATGGGAGTGCATCCTTATTTTGAAAAAAAGTAGGATTCTAAGCTACCTAGGACTCAAACCATCATTTTTAAATTTGAAATATAATGGTGTTGTTTCAATGCCTGAATCCACAACCCTAACACATGAAATCACTAATCTAATTACACATGAAATAAATAGTTATTTTCTCCAAAATTAAAAATATAACTAAAAACTAAATTCAACATAGTTGAAAGAAAAAGAAGCGCCATTGAAATGGTTTGATGACAAATGGTTAGATTTCTTATCCAATTAAGGCCTAGCATGTATTTTGATGTTTCATGAATTTCTTTGCAAATTCAAAGTATGGTGCATGTTGCATGAAGCAAGATGTTGAAAGTACATGAGCTCTATTATTTGACTTAAGAGTCAGTTGTTTGAAGACGCATGTTTTGTAAACTTGTGTTTGGTTTATGGTTTTGTACACCAATATGTAAGAGTACATGGACATATTCACATGATGTGAATTTTTTTTTTCTTTGAAGGAGAAAAATGATGTGTTTTCGGTTTGATGGTTTTGCTTGTGACAAGACGTCACAAGATTTTGCGTAGGTCCACTCTTTAGTGAGAGCCTCATGATTACAACCTATCCATGAGAATCAAATGGGAGTGCATCCTTATTTTGAAAACAAGTAGGATTCTAAGCTACCTAGGATTCAAACCATCATTTTTAAATTTGAAATATAATGGTGTTGTTTCAATGCCTGAATCCACAACCCTAACACATGAAATCACTAATCTAATTACACCTGAAATAAATAGTTATTTTCTCCAACATTAAAAATATAACTAAAAACTAAATTCAACATAGTTGAAAGAAAAAGAAGCACCATTGAAATGGTTTGCTGACAAATGGTTAAAGATTTCTTATCCAATTAAGGCCCAGCATGTATTTTGATGTTTCATGAATTTCTTTGCAAATTCAAAGTATGGTGCATGTTGCATGAAGCAAGATGTTGAAAGTAGAGTTATGTTAGACACACTTAAATGCAACAAATATGGAAATTTGTACATGAGCTCTATTATTTGACTTAAGAGTCAGTTGTTTGAAGACGCATGTTTTGTCAACTTGTGTTTGGTTGATGGTTTTGTACACCAATATGTAAGAGTACATGGAGATATTCACATGATGTGAATTTTTTTTTCTTTGAAGGAGAAAAATGATGTGCTTTCAGGTTGATGGTTTTGTTTGTGACAAGACGTCACAAGATTTTTCGAAGGTCCACTCTTGAGCGAGAGCCTCATGATTACAACCTATTCGTGAGAATCAAATGGGAGTGCATCCTTATTTTGAAAACAAGTAGGATTCTAAGCTACCTAGGACTCAAACCCTCATTTTTAAATTTGAAATATCATGGTGTGTTGCTTCAATGCCTGAATCCACAACCCTAACACATGAAATCACTAATCTAATTACACATGAAATAAATAGTCATTTTCTCCAACATTGTGTTATATGAACATAATTGGTATGCATATCTAAAGAGTCCAAATGCTCATTCAAGACCATATGTAATCCTCATCTAACTTAGCCAGGGATTTGCAATTACTATATTTGAGTTGGCTAGCTCCATTTCAAGATATTATGGTTATCCAAGAGGGGATATAAAAAATGAAAAGAGGGATGTTGTTGTAGGTTATCCAAGTCGAACATAGATCCAGTGGAGAAACCTAAGGAAAACCTATGTTTCCAGGTCGAACCTTTGTAGAGGTTCCAGTACCTGAGATTAAAATCCAATTTGGGGCTGTTAAATTCTAACTGTACTGGTAATTGTGCTAGGGGGGAGAAATAAGCTGCAATTTCCTCTTCTCATGGTTGGGAGTCTTGTTTTTCATGTGGATTCAACCCAAAATATTGTACATATTAAATGAGGACATAATTATTACACATTTTTAATTTACATTCAAATGCTTCTTTGATTTATCTCCTATAGCTCAATGTATTATGCTAGATATATAATTTAAATTGAAGGCCCATGAGATAAATATGACTTCTATGTGACATTTGTATTGAATCATCTATTTGTTGTGTTATATGAACATAATTGGTACACATATCTAGTTTACATTACTTTAATATGTCATGCTTCTTTAATTTATCTTTTATAGATGACCGAAGCATCCCTTTTTAATCTATCCCTTTTGACTTTGGATATGTGGGCAATATTTATCTGCATATTTTTCTATCATAAAGCAGTGAGTAAAATTGTATTCCATTTGTGTCAATGTTAAGGTTAACCACATGGATTAAAGTTTTATATATTATATGAGTACGCTATGTATTACATATGGTCCTGAATGAGCTTTTGGACTCTTTAGATATATATCTAAAGAGTCCAAATGCTCATTCAAGACCATATGTAATCCTCATCTAACTTAGCCAGGGATTTGCAATACTATATTTGAGTTGGCTAGCTCCATTTCAAGATATTATGGTTTTCCAAGAGGGGATATAAAAAATGAAAAGAAGGATATTGAACTGTAGGTTATCCAAGTTGGACATAGAACCAGTGGAGAAACCTGAGGAAAAACTATGTTTTCAAGTCGAACCTTTGTAGAGGTTCCAGTACCTGAGCCTGCCATTTTCAAATTTCTTTTTAAGGCTAGATTTCACATGGGCTAAAAATTTAGGGTCACAACCAATGAGTATAAAGTCATCAACATAAAGAAAAATTATTATGACATGGTTACTACTTTCTTGGTATAGGCATTGTAGTTATAATTGCATATATAAAAGTAAGTATTAAGAAGAAAGTTGTTCATTTTAGCATTCCAAACATGAGGATCTTACTTAAGTCCTAGAGATATTTCTTCAGGTGGTAAACAAATATAGTCATTTTGAATATAGTTAGGAGGTTATTCCAAGTAAATTTGTTCTTGCAATCCCCATGCAAGAAGGTGGATTTAATGTTCATTTAATGGACCTCCAATTTATATGAAATAATAAGGGCTAGAACAGTAAAAAGGGAATTAATTTTTGCTATAAGGGAAAAGGTTTTATTCTAATCAACCCCTTTTAGTTGGAAAACTTTTATCAACTAGATATAAGTGTTAAATGTCTTTCAACACTTCCATCTAATGAACACCTCTATTTCTATGCACCAATTTACATCTAATAAGGTTTCCTCCCGGAAGAGGTATTAGATCCCAAGTATCATTCACCACTAAGGAAGGAGGAAACCTTGTTAGATCCTTGGAAGTTTCTATAAATATTTTTAGATCACAAGCCTTTGAAAACTGATATAAAAGAGAGAAGAATATGTTATCACTAAGCTGGAACCAATTGGGTTGTTCAATGGTCAACCTTATGTAACTATTTCAAATCACTTTGGACTGAAATTTAGCCCTTCTAGTTAGAGAGGGCTCTCTCAAAGAAAACAAATGAATACTCAAGATCAAATTTATATTGCAAATGGATAACTCTTTTTGTGTTTTAAGTTATTTTGCTGGTGGAAGATGTATGAAAGGCTACCAATAGATTTTTGTTACAACGGTCTGCCACCTAGGCTAGACTTCGATACTGACCTAGAGACCTAATTCAAATAGGATTACATCACTTTTGAGGAAAAATAGGGGTATTTCAATTTAATAGAGTTGGTAATAAAAGTGCCTATTTTTTTTGTTAACATATTCACTTCCATTATATACTCCTAACTTCTAAAGTTGATGTCCTAATTGTTTTTCTACAAGAACATGTAAGCCAAAAAGTTCACTCTCTAAGTTTTAAAAAATAAATCTCGGTGTCTCTGGAGAATCTATCAATTAAGGCTGACTAATTGAGCTATAGAAATAAGTAGAGAAGAGAATCACCAAAATCACTATGAACAAACGACAAGGGGGAAATTGAGAAGAATAATTTTGTTCACTGGTAACCTAGTAAGTCCTACTTCTTGTGTATATCAATATATGAACATACCATGAAAATTAGTTTTTAATTCATAAGTAGGAAATTACCTAGACTAGCCATATTACAATATGCCAAATAAGATTGATATTTCAAAAGAAAAAATTAATTGTTTGAAGGGAGTTCTAAAATAAGTGGTTATTTTTATGAAAATGACACTATAAATGTAATTTGGATGTCAAAATTACTATACCATTTTGAAAAAATATATAAAAATGAACAAAAGTACTATGTGGGAAGTGGAGGTTGATCAACGCAATGATGGTTATACATTGAGACTATTGAGTTAAATTTACAAACCCAAAAATATATAAATAAACAAAAAATAAAATTATATATATATATATATATATATATATATATATATATATATATATATATATATTTTCTAGAATTTCCTTATAAGCTCACATTTACAAATATACAATTAGTTACTTGTGTCAATGCAAGTGACTGTACTAAATATTCAGAAACATGTTTCAATAAGGTCACTTTATAAATTAAAGTCATATGAAAAAAAAATAGAAAAAAAATATAACATATAAAAAAATTTCAAAAAAAAGGTGAAACAACAACGCAACAATTTGAAAAGAAAAAGACTGCACTTGTAATTTAATAAAGTAGATTTTAACCTATTGAATTAATGCATATAAAAAAATATTAGAAGGATAAGGATGTTGTTTCATTTTCTTATTATCTAACTATGTATTTGCCTAATGCTTATGTATTTGCTTGCAAAAAACTTCAACATGGTTGCATGCAAAAACAAATAATTTTTCAAATAAAAAAAAATTGAAAACTTTATAAGCAGAAGTTGAATTTAAAATGGTCTCATAAAAAATAATGCAATTTTCTTTTTTATTTTTGATTTATCAAGATCAAAAAGTGAAAATACAAAAAAGAATACACACAAGCCCGAGAATAAAAATAGAAAATAATATAATGAAAAATATAAGAGAATACACAAAGAAAAAGCCGGGGCGTCCTCATATAATATATAAAACTTTAATCCATATTCCTTTGTTTATACGAGAAAAGAATACACACAAGTACGAGAATAAAAGTACTCATGACGTTTTATGGAAAAAACTTTGAATACGAAAATGTTTACCACATTTTGTACGAAAGAATACACACAAGCGAGAATAAAAAATAGAAAAATTAAAAAATTTGAAATATTAGAACATAACGAATTATATTTTAAAAACCACGTAATGAAACTATGGACGAGTTTTACAATGGACGATGGAGGTTTTGACAGCGAACGGGTTTGCAATGTAATTGATTTTGATTTATGGGTGGGTAGAAGTCTCTATACAGGTTAAAATCTTTCTGACTTTTGTGGATAGTTTTTCATTGGACGGTTTAATGGGTAATCCATTTAGTTTACAAGGCGAGAATAAAAAATAAGAAAAAATTAAGCGGAAGAAATATTCAGAACATAATGATTATATTTTAAAAACATAGTGAAACTATGAGCAATTTTACGATGAGCGATTTTGATAGATTACTGGGTGGTTCGAGAAGTCTCTACTGGTTCAAAATCTTTCTTGACTTTCATGGACAGTTTTCATGATGAATGAGTTTGAGAATGTTGTGGGTCGAAGTCTCATAGCCGTTTCCAAAATCTTTCTTTGACAGTTTGACGGTAAATGCGCATTTTCATTTACAAGCCAGAGAATAAAAATAGAAAAAAATGTTGAAATATTAGAACATAATGGTGTATATTTTAAAAACACGTAATGAAACTATGGACGGTTTTACCGTGGACGATTTTGACAATGGACGGATTTACATGTTTAACTATGAGTACCAATCTCGTCTAAACTAAGGTTATGGTACTTATTGTAATGCTAAAAATAGCTTCCATAATAATTACGTATCTATGGTATTCCAACGTTATCTTTATATAAACATATATAACTTAGGTATATCCACGGTACTCTTAGCTTGTACAGTAATACGGTCCATGATTGATTAGGCTCATACTTTGCTCTAATATAAGAATAAGTGAATGTAACTATGATTATCAAAACAAAATTTACATTACCATCATTACGCTTGATGAATGTCTTTAGTCTCTTGTAATAGCTTAGATACCAGAACACTATATTTGAAGATTGGTATTGGCGATTTCGAGTTTTATTGAGATTTCATTTTTGATGTGAAAATCTTAAACATAATCGCGTTGGACGTAAATATACCGAGAGCGGACGTAGGCGGAAACGAGCCGTGGATGTGAGAAAACGAGCCCAAGCACGGACGTGTGCGCACGAACGAAATGCCTCTAAGAGAATTTTTTTCCTTGAAGAAAAAAATAAAAATTGAACTCCTCACAATTCACCAAATTAAATTTGTAGTAAAAAACTAACTTTCTAATATCGGAAATAACTATTTCATAATTTAAAACTAATATAACGCATAAACTTGTATATTTTTGTGGTCAAACTTAAATAAAATATTTAAAACAACAAAACAAAAACTTGTTATGCTGAGCGCCGGACGTAACGGGCGAGCGAGCTCGGCGCCGGACGCGAGCACGGCGAGAGCCGGCGCGGACGGCCATGGAGCACGAACGGAGCTCGAGGCCGAGGAGCGCCAGCGACCGGGCGTGGCCGCGGTGGCAAAAATCGACGAACAATGAAATCGGTAACATTCGCGAGGTCTGTAACACAAAAAATGGTTCGTCGAAGACTGTTTTCATAAGTTCGACGAACTTTCTGTGAATGGTGAACTCCCTGTTCGCCATTTTCGGGCGCCTCGGCTTGGTATTACGACTCGCTGTGGCTGTCTGTGTGTCGTCGATCTAAACGGACTCAAAAGTTGATCCAAACTCTTTAATAAAGTTCGGTAGACTATTGTAGTTAAATTTGAACTTTATAAAATGTTGATCAGAGTATTGGGAAAAAAAATTTACACATTCTCACAAAAGTGTAACTTGACTTCACGTTTTAACCCATATGTAAGCTTCTTGGGATAACGAGAGATACCTGTACAAGCATTAATAAATTAAGATTTAGAGGTGCTTGGAATGAAAATATTGACTATCTTATGCCAATTGTTTAAAAATCTAGACCTCTACTATTGCTAATATAAAGTAAATAAATGTGACAATTCTAAAATAAAGATAAAGATGAGGTTATACTTTAGGGTATTAAAATATATGCGTTAGTAGATAGTGGTAGTTGCCATAACTACAAGAGGTACACTTAGAGATAATATCCATAGTTTGAAAACCTATATCTTGAAGAAGAAATCATAGAAATACATATAATAATAGGTCGCAATGAAAGCAGAGTACACGATACTAGTTCTTGTGCAAAAAAAAAATATTTATGTAAACTCATTCAATGATTATATATATATATATATATATATATAAACGGATGAACGAAGGAGTAGCTATGGTGGTAAATTTATCAATTCCGATTGTATAAAATAAATTAGGAAGTTATGGCATGAAGAAAATGCAGTATATATGTGTAAAATACGAATCGAGGATAAAGCAGTCACAACTCATAGAGATTTGTTGACAAGAACCAAAAAGCCCCATATATATATGCTTTTGAAACTAAACTAAGTAAAGCACAAAAAATTATCTGGACACAATAATATATATACGAGAAACCATTATAACCTAAATATATATAATGGATTTATTCAATAAGTCTCTTTGTTAAAAAGTCCATTATTACAATTAATAATTCTATGACAATAAATTTAAGATTATCGGGGATGAGTTATAACTAAACATGCGAAAGACCGGTTGTATAAATGAAGATAGTTTCAAAATCTTGAGCACGAAAATTAAAATGAGAAACAAAGTTAACTATGACAATAGGTCATCCAAATACAATTTCGAATTAGCTTGGAAGATTAGGAATTACAAAAAATAAGACAAGCAAGAAGTAAGAATTACATTATAAATGGTTAAGAATAGAGTTCACGGAAGGATGTACTAATTGTAACATAGGTCAATAACAAAAATTATAAATAAAGATGAAACCCTCGTTCCCAAATAGTACAACGAACAAATTGATTGAGGGTTACAAATACAAATTCCGAAGACCATAGAGTCAAAAGCGAAACGATGGAAGAAATGGTTAAAAGAAAACTCGAGATGATGGGTATACCTATGATGTAGATTTCTTTTAGAAATGAGGCTCTGGGCTAAACCATAAATAGAAAACCATATAAGTAAGGTCACAGAAAGAAGCACGAAATATATATGAAATCTGAACAGCATTAGACAATAAAATTATAGAGGAGGTTCTAAATTAAATAAGAGAGAGGTTAACTACGACAATTAAATAAATGGAACAACCAGCACCCCATTGCAGAAGGCATGTCTCTACATCTGGTGAGATTAGTAGGCCTAGCAGAGCCCATTTAAGCTTTCACCAGGAAATCATATAGCTTCAAGGCGCGTGGGCTTAGGGTTTGTGGAAATTCTTTATATAAAATCAACCATGTGAGCAGTAGATAAGAGGTATGTATGTCGAGGAAAATGAATACCTTGGTTACTCACAAAAATAAAATTATCGGTACAAAAATACATGGAAACAAAAAAATTAGCAGCAACACGGAAGTGAATCATAAGAAATTGAGTAAATGGCAAGAAGGCTTGGAACGTAGCTCATAGCCCCATAGGATGAGCAATGTCTCCGTCTTCCATAGGCAACAATGAAAATGAAAGGCAAATAATAATCCTCAGTGGTTCAGGGTTAAGTATGACTTGATCAATAACCCTAATTGGTCTCGGATTGTCTCATTATCCATGGGTCCATGATCGATAGGTATGAAAACGAAAGGGATCGGTTTGGGGAAATGGGGACTGTAATTTTACCATCTAAAAACTTTAATGAATCATAAAATCTAATGCAAACCCAAACGTATAATATGGTCAATCATCTTAAATTAAAGGATATACGTTACATAATATAAAAATATAAATCAAGGCATAGTGAAACAATTTGAGTTCTCATCACGAAGATCAAGTCAACTTAAAACACTGGTGGTCCATCAAACCAATTACCATGGAAGATACGATTTGATTGCCAACGTCACCAAAAACGATGGTCCCGAACTTGCCAACGAAGCACAAGAAGTAAAAAACCAATTAGAAGTGTCTTATCCAACCAATGTTTCATCGATTAGATGTGTGTTGTATATTCATGATTGGTATGGCTTCGAAATTACGTACGAAGCATTGAATCGAATGGTTCAAGGATGTAATAAATAAATCGGAAGAAATAACGATCCCATGTAGAAAAAGGACCATTTTATAAATTTATTATGCATAGAAAACATTATATGATATCATGACAGTTAGAACGTGTTTAAAGATGCTCAAAGGAAGTCAAATTAGGTGTTACCATTGACAACACAAAACAAAAAATATATGTATGGGGATATATGGTGTTAAGAAAGGAACCATATAGCATTAAGGCATGAAAGAGTGTTTTGAACAAATATGGTAAATTTTAAATATGGAAGGATGTAAATATATATATAAATATATATATATATATATATATATATATATATAGGGAAATGAGTTTTATACGAAATGTCATGAGAGAAAAAAAGCCATAAGTGTTATAAAATTATGTATATTTGAGTATTTGATAACATAAAAATATTAATAGAATTATATTAAATAAGAGATTTCAAAGGTAGTTACGAATATCTATGAATGATAAATGAACGAGTCCCAATTTGAGAGGTAGTCTTAGAAAAAAAGAAAAAAAATTTCTTAGGTGAAAGGAAAGGACATTTTAGCCCCATTTTCAAAATGACCTTGTGATTAAACATGCCTCATACTGAACCATTCAGCGTGGGGGTCCCTTTCTCTTGCTGTTTTAAGTGCCATTTGGTTTTAGCGATGCATTATATCGGGTATTATTTTTGGGATTCAATTGCATTAAAATTCATTCATCTATGACCATTTCCATGAGAGGTAGTCGTAACTAACTAATTTATCATGATTTTTGGATCATCCACTTAGCACTCATTGGATTCAGGTGATTTCAAAACTTGACTCTATAATTTGCTTCTCTACTATCAGGAACACACCAACAGAACAGCACGCAGATCAGCAAAATTGAAAGCAGTTTGGGAGTACAACTTGCCTTCTAACTTAATCATGAGTTAATTTGATAACCTCCTTTCCAATCTTGACATTACTTTTATCCTTCGTATGTTGTTGGCTTCGTCCCCTACGTAGATGCCTCTTGCAAGTTAGCGACTATCTCATTCTTTCCTACGTTGAGGAAGTTCTTGTAATGCGCTGCAACCCAACATCGTAATGGTGGATTTTTGATTCATTCCATGGTGAGAAGTTCTACTTGTTACCTTGGGTGCTCTTGATGCAACCACCTAGTCTTTTGATGATTTCTTCCTTGGTGACTGTTGTGATTTCATGATGTTTGCACTATAATTGCCAAAATCTGTTGGCAAGAAATTAGAATTATTTTTAAGCACGCTTCTTTTTAAATCCCAATTTTTGAGCTATCCTTTCGCCCAGTGCTAAGTATGATGCCTTACGCTGTCGCCTCATCCATGGTTCTTGGATTTACAAGTACAATTCTTTCATGTAGAGGTGAACTACTCGGAATCATTGTGCTTTTATTTTTTAATGAAATAATAAAGAAAAGAAGATCAACTCATAGAAATAGCCCTTCAAGGGGAGAACCTCCTTTACATTACATAAATAACCAATTCTTGGATGGTACAAATGACAAAACCTCCTTCTATGTATAGGAGTCCATGGGTCTAGTAATCCTAACCGACCTAAAAATAATAATGTATTGGCACAATAATAACAATATTGGTGTTACAATGGTTAAAAATAATGACAAAGAGTTACTAATAACAATAGGGACTATATTGGTAATATAGGGCCTAGCATGCCTATTAAAAGTGTTGTCACCAAACACTTGAGTAACTTAAGTTCTTTTGTGTATAATAAAATTATATCTATCACAGAATCACATATGGGTAGGTGTGTGATTCTTGCCTCTGATGATATACTATAGAGTGTGATGATTTGCTTCTTCAGTTCTTGTTTCCATGTTGCTTGAGGTTCCAATATGATTTTTCCTTCCTCATCAAGTTTTCAAAATATTGTTTGGTACAGGAATTTTCTCCCACATAACCTTGTTTAAGTATGGGCGCTGTAAGAAAAATGGATATGTGATGAAAAGCTTAGTCTAAATTTATGTATGACATAGTACTAATCTTTTGCAACACATTGTAAGGACCATAATAGCACAATAATTTGTATTATCCTTCTTCGCTTTCTTGAGGGTTATTTTTCTGTATAGTTTGTAGTCGTGAAATACCGAGTCTCCCTACATCAAAATTTCTCCCACTATAATGTTGATATGCCCATTGTTTCGGTTGATTTTTGTGCCAATTTAGTTCATCACTTCAGCCATTATGAAACTTCTTGTTGTTACAAAATCTTGAATCATGTGAACCTTATAATTTTATATAAAGAAGATGTGATGGATAGTGGATGATATCATAAAAGTGTCATAAATAGGGTCATTTTTCTTTTAAAATTGTGGAGGAAGTGTTGTATACCACCATTAAGTAGTACTTCCTTGACCCATTGTGTTTTCTTATCAAATACAAAACAAAAAAGATATAGTTAAACATTTATTCACTATCGGAGTTGACCATTGGATTGAGGATGATAAGGATGAGATATGAAAATTATTGTTTATTAAAGAAAAATAATTAAGTCGAAAAACTTCGGTAAAAATGGGATCTGTGTCACTTTGCAGTAATCTTTGGGTTTCATGTAGCTTTTGAATTCTTTCCATAAACTGGTAAAAACATAGTGGTTTAAATAGATGAGACCATGCACAAAAGTGTACATACATGATAAGTCAACTAAACTACCACCATGATGACACATCTTTCCTTTGGACTTAGGTAAACGTGATAAATCATTTAAATATCATCCCAATGTTCACTTGGAATGGATAAATATTATAGAACTGGGGTCTTAATTGTCTCAACTTTATTTCACGGAAAAATAAACATTCCGCCACAAACTTTTCAATATAAGATTTAAGGGCATCCCAAAAAAAATATTTCTTCATCGTGGTAAGTTTTTAAAAATCCTGAGTGTCTGATGAGTAACACAATTCAAAATATTTTTTTATTTATTTGATTCTTTAAATATATAAAGCGATAACATACCGTCGATCATTTCCAAATAAATGTATCAGTTAATATAGGATATTTCTCTAGCTTTTGAATGATTTTACCTTCATTGTCCTTCTTCTATTCATCATAGCCATTTATCCGATCTAGTTGGGTAATAGAAATGGCATAAACAATGCTTCTACATATTTATCCTTTCTTGAGTGCATACTGCAACAAGGTCAAACCCTTTTATATGATTTAAAATTCATGCTTAACATATTTGTAAATAATTTTTGTACGTGCAGAAGATATTATTTTTCAAAAAAGTGTTTTAAAGACTAATTAAAGTTTTTACCTTGATGTCTTTGTTAGGTAGGTGTCATTTCTTTAGTGCATGTAGTATTTCCAACATTTCACAGCTATCTGTAAATAACTTCTAGCAATATATCCACGGTTGGGATGCATTGTCAAAGAAATGGGTCTTCCTTCTTGCATTAAAACAACACCAATTCCATTTTCAACAGGCATCATTCCGCGGTAAAGGTTTTGTGGTCCGACATAGCTAAGACTAGTGCTACACACATTTCCTCTTTAAGATGTTCCAAGGCCTTGAATTTCTTCGAGTTCATAGAAATGTATTTTCTTCTATAATGGTATTAGAGGTTCTTCTGTTCTCAATAATTCTTAACAAACTTGATAATACTGCTTGTTAACCTAAGAAATCTTCACAACTATTTATGGTTGTGGGAACTTTTAAGTTGTGGCTTTAATTTGTTAGGGTCTGTAACACCCTCGTGAGATACGATATGACTGGATATTCCACCTCTTGTAAAGAAACATTTGGATGTATTTTCATATATTTTTTTCTCCTCCAATATTTTGAGAACTTTGTCAACATCTTGAACATGATCCTTCAAAGACATGTTGCAAGTTAGTATGTCATAAAAAATACTAGCACAAATTTTTAAGGAAGGGTTTGAAAATGGAATTCATCAAACCCTTTGAAATGTAATTTTGTTGGTAAAATACCAAAAGGCATGAGAAAAAAACTCATAATGACCCTCATGAGTTCGAAATGTTGTTTTCAAAATATCTTGAGTCCATTCTAATTTGATGATATACGGATGAAGATCAGCTTGGTAAATAAAATTACTCCATGTAATTCATCCAATAATAAACCAATCATGGGGACGGGAAATTTATCTTTAATAGTGAGCTTATTTGTCTCACTATAATGCGGACACATGCACCATGATCCATCCTTCCTATGCCAATACTTCTCTGAAAGGAAAGAACTTTGACTAGGTTGAATTACCCTTAGCCTCTAACATTTACACGTCAACGTTCAATTTCGATTTTTGGACATAAGGCTATATGAAAGGCATGATTTTTAGAGAACACTTCTTGGAATCAAATGAATAACATGATCATGGTCACGAAGATGGGAGTCCTTTGGGAGTTTCAAACACCTTGTAGATGATTCTCCTAGACTTTTTGGAGATTTGGAGAAATAGACGATTTTGATGTTGGAACTTTTAGTGAGAATAATTGTTTGATTATGCCTGTTGACATTTTATTATAATCTTTATCATGAAATTAGAGCTTATTATCTTTCTTAGATCCTGTGATACTCCCCTAATTTGATTTCCTTTCCTTCTAAAAAAAAATCATTAAAGTTCTTGAGAACATAAAACTACCATCCCGAATTGTGGCAATTTAGCCGCCTAGTACAACATCAGCACCTCCCATTGGAATGGAAAAATTGGGAATATTAAACAATGCCTTTTACTGGTTAGATTGATATTATATAATTTTCTAGAAACAATTTATAGTACCTCCATTGCAACCATCATGACATTAAGGTGTTGGGTATAGGAAAAAATTCAATTCCTTGGCCACCTTACAATGAATAAAATTATGAAATTTCTTGAATCAATAACTCCTATTAATTTTCTTCTTGACAACATATGTCCTTATAGCTTGAGGTTTGAGGAGTGTTAATTCATGCTGTTCTGATGACACAATATGATCAGACTCATTTCTTCAACCCTAATACAAGGTTAGTTCATAATTGTATGTATATCTTCTTTTGAAGTTTCTTGTTCATTTCTTCCTCCTCTTCATAATATGTGTAAAATAATTTCTTCTCGGAACACTTACTGTGCTGGTGTATTTTCCTATCACATATAGAAAGGCCCTTTTTCTCTTTTTCTCTTCCAATTGTTGCTAAAATTATATCTACTGCTGCCCACATGTAGGTTACGGAATTCTAAATGAGAGTGGTAGGCTGCTTTTTGCCATAATTTTCACATTCTAGTTTTTCTTGCCAACACAGATACTTGGTAAGATTGGGTTCCCAAACGTGAACTTCATGTATTGATGTTTATCCTTCAAAGTCCCTATGAAGAAATCAATCTCTCATTGTTCCTGTGGATATAAGTTACCCTCATGTTAATTTTTGAGTACTCAGTATGTCTACAAACCCACTTTTGTTTTAGATTTATCAATTGGCTAAAGAAGGGTGTTTCTCTTTGTATCCTCATAAATATACTATCATTTCCTCCCATAACAATTGTTGGTGACAGGCACTGGGAACAAAGAAAACGTGATACCATCTGGATGTATTTTTCTCTAAATTTAAAGAAAAGTTATAATCATGACACCTTTTTGTGTGTTTTGCATTATTGGATAATGTTGCTCCATATGCAATATCCATGTTAAGGATCCTTGCCATCAAACTTCCTCATATCCATCTTTGGAATATGGTTGTTCTTGATGTTTTCTGGTCGTTTATTAATCAACAGTTAACATTTTGTTTTGTTCTCATCATGAGTTTTCTCTACTATCTTTCTGCATTAGGAATCATTTGTTGTATTAACCATGTCATTAAACCTTCCATGTCTTAACGCATATATGTTATTCATGTCTTCTGTGTTTGTCTTTCTCATTTCATCGATCTTCGCTGTGTCTATTCCATCTTGGCTTTCGTGCAGCTTCCTTCTTGCTTATTTAAATATTATCATCTTAGCTTCCACAAATTTCTTCAAAACATCCATATTATCTTCGCCTTTCTTCAAAACTTCCATTTCATCTTTTGTTCTTGTTTAAGAGAGCGAAATTTGGTGCACTTGGTCTTGTAATTTTGATATGTCATGTTGTGCTTCTTCATAATTAGAGCACCATGTGACTTAATGAGTGTGTGATTATTTTAGGTATCATTTTAGAGCCCAATACTGACAAATATGCTTCAATATGCCCTTAGAATCAATTCAAAGTGAATTTTCACACAAGACTTATGCAATTCGGAAAAAAAAAAAATAAGCCTTTTCTTGCTTTTGAGGCTGAGATGTTCATTTAGATTATCTCTATGATTTGAATCCTTAATATATAGAAATTGGCCCTTGTATTATCTTTCTAAATCTCCTTTCGAATGCCATTAGGTTGTGCAGTAATTTTGATTCTTCAAGGAAATGATATGCCCAATCTCCTACGATAGCCTAATTATGAGCTGGATAGGGAGAGTGAACTTATGCGGGTGAGCCACATGTCATTTATTCATAGCTCTGGGAAATTGATACACAAGAAACTGGGTCTATTAGTTAGGGACTTTCACCTGTGTTTCAATGGAAGTGAGAGGAGAGAGTTATGACGATTTTCCCAGTTCCTCTTTGAGATGAAGTTACGAGGCTTTGAGAAAACAGAGATAATATCTCAAAAATATTTATATTAAAGATCTCAATTTTTTTTACCAAGATGTTCGTCGGGCTTTTTCTTTTCTGCGTAAACATTCCGGCTCCACAGCACAGCAAAAGCAGTTATAGAAAGGAATTCCATGATAACACATTTGGGTAGAGGTCGGGGCTTTGAAAGAGCTAACCACTGAGATCATGTGCGAAAATATTGTGAACAAATATAAACATGTTGCAAGATACTTCTCAATATTTACAAGGTATCTCTGTGAAATTTCATCTTTTGAACCTTTGTAGTAAAGCAGGTGCACTAGGAAAACACGGTAATACATGCAGGCATTGTTCCCTAAATTCAAGATAGTGATAGGAAAATGTTATGAAACAGCTCCAAAAATAAAGAGAAAGAGAGATAAATGATTTATAAATAAGCACTTTTGGTGAGAAGTGTCATTTTACATATAAATGAACAATTCTTGGATGATACAAATGACAAAACCTCTTTACTCTGTATAGGATTCCATGGGGTCACAATATAATCCTAGACTTGACCTAACAATAATAGTAAAGACACAATGACAAAAATATTTAGGGTTACAAGGAACACAACCAGCCTAACAATAGGGATTATACTAGCAACAATAAGGGACTATACTAGTAATATAGGGACCTAACTATTTTCATGTAGGTATAGTATATGTCTTAATAGGGAAGTGAATTTTGGAATGAATTTGTCCATTATAAGTTGTCCCAATCTAAAATCGTGAAATTATGAGATTGTTCATCATAACAATTCTTAGTTAAATATTTATCCTTAAATAATCTTTTGGAATTCATGCCATGTCATGTGTAATGTTGATTCCTCGTCGTTTTTTTACTTCCTCCACCACATTAGAGTGGGTTTTCCTAGTTGATGAATAACTGGCGAGCTTTCATTTTACTATCATATTCTGCTTTGATAGTATTTATTCATTTTAATTATCCATGCCCTGCTACCTCTTCTACCTCTCCATCGAATGTGGGCGGTTTGATTTTTTAGAATTCTTTGTGCAGATCCACTTCTGTATTTCTTAGGTTCTCTGCAGTCTCGGACATTTCCTAGCAACCAGTACTAATAGGATTCTTATAGGTAGGTCTTTTGTGTTAGTTTAAGGTTTATCATTAGTTTGTTGTGTTTCCTTTACGACATTTCCTTCAGTGGTAGGACATTCTGGATTTGTTTATCATAAATACTTTTAAGGATGTTTATTGTTCTTGCATCAATTTCTCACTATCCTTCTCACACAGGAACCATCTCCTCTTGCAAGTGTTGTACAATACCAGGTAATCTCTTTGGTCACATCATTGTTATTCCTCAAGTATTTTGTTGGTTTGTTGATGTTGGTCCACACTCAGAAATTTGCAAACGTTTCTAGATTTATTCTTGGGTTAGTCTGCAAGTGTGCTTCCCCACCAGCAATCTTGAGGTCTAGTGTATCCTTATCTCCTCATTATATTCTATCAATCTCTTATTCGTATTTATAATGCACAATTTACACATTTAATTTCATGTTGATGACTTCATTGTACACGACATGTGAACGCTTCTCTGATACACCTATAAGGTTTATAATAAACGTTAAGAAACATATTTACAACACATTAAAATAAAAATATTTTTTATCTCTAACTAAGTAGTTTAAGTTATTCTTGAAAATAGTCAAATCATGTCTATATAAAGCATTAAGTATTATAAAATTCATAAGAACATGCTACATAGATACTAATTAGGTATTATTAATTTTTTACCCACTTAAGGATAAGCCATGTGTATGAGCTCATACTAACTATCTGTATTACGGGTAGTTATTTATGGGCTCTTCTAGCACATCTTTCCTCCACTGAAACATTATAAGTTCGTATGTTTTTTGTGAGTGGCCGGACAGGAACCAAATGGAGGGTATAGGTCATCTATTCAGGGTTCAAGGGTTGTTTATAGGAATAATCTCTTTAAAATAGACCTCATAGAATATATTTTTTTTTTATGTTTCTATCATTTTACTTCATACTTAATGCATCAAATAAATTCAAACACTCGTTGTTAATACCTATTTTTGTAATATCATCATATTCACTATAGTCCAATTATGCTTAATTAATTACCTCCTTTTAAATCCTCTTATATAAAGAAAACACACGTCCCAAAGTTACATTTTTTATGATAATAATAATAGCCAAATTAAAATTATACTTACCAATGAACCTATTTTTTATGGTATTAATGATCGTCAAATTTAAATTATATTTACTAATAACTTTTTGTTCAAATATTCCTATCTAAAAAAGACATGCTCACCCAAAACAAAAATCCATCTAATAAAGAGAGATATATTTTTCTAGGTTATCACAAACGCTTTCATTTCGTTTAGGGAATATGTGATATGAATAACATATTTTTCCTTAATTCTATGGATTCAAAAACCTTATTTACTAGTATCAAATCATTCAAAATAAATTTACTTATTGTACCTTTATAAATTTAGATGTTGTATATTGTATTATTTTTAGTTAATTTTGAAAATTGTAAAATATAGGAAAAAAAATTGATGTTTAATTAAACTATTAAGCATATCTTTGCAACTCCAAAAAAGAGGTTAATGAAAAAATATATTTAAAACGTATAAAAAAATATTTATAGTTATATTTTGGTAAAAAAATGAGTAAACACAGTCATCTTGTACTTAAAATCTTGAATTTTAAATTTAAATACAAATCTTTATCAAACTTCATAAAATAACAAACCATAATATCATATTAAGAAAATAATTAAAATAACTTAAAGATATAAGAACTATGAAACACAATAAAATATACTCAACATTTTCATTGTATTTTCAATATGGTAGAAAAGCTATTTCTAAAAAATTGAATAAATCAATGGAAATTTTCCTAACGCGAATTTCTTCTCCACTAATTTTATCAAAAATTACCTTTAAAACTATCATCCAAATGGTTAAATATCATAGTGTAATGTAAAAACCAACCTAATAGAACTAGTTTGAATAACTTGTAAGTGTGCGTGATGACAATGCAATGTTTTTATAATTAATTAACAAAGAGAAAAAATATAGAGTTTTTTTTCCTCTTACCTTATTTATTTATAATGAACTGAAGAAAACTATAGGATGAGTGTTTGATATAGAACATGTTTGTTTGAATTTTATTTTGAAAATTTTAAATATTATAGTATTTTTTAGTAATATAAATTATAATGTTTATGAGATACAAAATAAATAGTGATGAAGTGTATTGTTAGCTTATTCTATGATGTTAAAGTTACTAATTCAAAACTTTAAAAACTATAATTTGATAAATAAAAATAATATTAATATTAATTAAATTAACAAATATTTTTTATCTAAATAATTAAAATTTGATTACAATTAAATTAAAATTTTTATGTAGATTGGTTTTTTCCGAGATAAAGAATTAGCTTTTTATCACAACTCGCTAGCTTTACATGTTTTAGCCTTAAAACCACGCTCACTCCCCAACCATGGACACTTATGTTATTTCCATTCTGTGGGTTTTGTACATTACAATTGTGTGCTATACATATATCAAAATTGAGCCAGGTTGGTTATAATTTATGTATTTATTTATCATATATTTATATTTAAATCAAGAGTTTCTTAAGGTAGTTATTTATGCAAAATATAGTATATATTTACAATCAATATGCTAATAAATTTTTGAATATTAATTCAATAATGAATGCCAAATTTTTGTATAATATGGTTTTGTATTTATTAATAAAATGCATTTTAAAATGGTCAATTTGGTTTATTTCACGAGGTTGGGAGGAATCATTGAGATCTTCCTCACTCACTCTCGTTCAATTCCCACAAGTAACACGATTAGATTTAACATAATAGTTTTAAGCCTGACTATGTATATTCCAAAAAAAAATTACACCATTAAATTATCTACTACCCACATTCAATGAATATTGAATATCCCAAAGTGATGGAGTATATTTTCAATCAACTCTTCTTTATTCTCATATTCCCATATTCCCATTCCTTAAATCTATAACATTTCCAACAATATTTCAAACATATTAAGAAAAGTGAATACTAAACCCTTTTTCAAACTTGATCAAACCCTCAAACCTTTATTCATAACTACAAAATATAAATTTGTTCCCATGCCAACTCTTCTCATCATAAATATTCAACCTCCTAAATTAACATATCTTTTCACTCAACCCTTCATTCTAAATCTAAAATCTCATTATTCTTCCTCACCTATAGACTATATTCTCTTTTTCTACATCGATAACATTTTCAACCATATTTCCTAATACATTCCTTAGATCATTTATTTATAACTACAAAACATAAATTTGATCCCATGCTTAACCAAAAAGTTTACTTGATCTGTTTTAATTGTGGAAAATCCTATATAAACCAAACTAGATAAAACACTCAAGCATTTAATCATAATTGCAAAAAATAAATTCAATCTCATGTCGAACAAAAAAGTTTACTAAATCCCCTTCTTTTGTAGAAAATCATATATAACCAACTTAAAAAATGATTTAAATATCATTTGAAAATACATATAACTAATACACTCCAAAATTACATATCTAAATTATTTACTTTTAAACACTCTCAAATATCTAAACACATTATTAGCTTTAACCCAACAAAACTTATTTCCTCAACCCCATTTTACTCCACTTATATCATTTATGAAACCCTCTAAATAATTTTTTTTTTTTTTTTTTTAATATCAACTTGAAAGATAGCTACAAACTTATCCACCTACAAACCACTACCTTTATTATTAAACCATCTCTCCTAATTTCCATTAATTCCTCGAATCCATATATTAACACTGCTTCCCCACAAGTTCTTAAAATTCTTCATTTTAATTTTCATTTTTCCTTATATCAAATCTCTACGCACTTTAAATATCTTCCACCCTAATATTTTTATTCTTCTCTTTGATTCTACCATCTTTTCTTATTTCCTCCCACTATCATATTTAACCCTCGTTTATCTGTGAATTCCTTAATTCCAAATTAATTTCCTTAAACTTATTTATTAAATTTTATTTTATCTTAAAATTATTTTATTATATTTCCCGATCATCTTCATTATAATCATACCTCTTCTTTACTATAAATAATCATTAATTCTCGTACTATATTTAAGTAGTCATTAATTCTCATCAAATATGAGATCAGGTTACTTGTATATGGTAACAATTATTTTGTCACGCTATTTTATTATTAATAATTGGTACAGAATTATGGTTTATATTTTGTCTATTTAGTTATCCCTTTTTTTATATAAAACTATTTATTTGTTAATAAATAATTATAATTATATTAAGAAGTTTATTTTAAGATAATTTTTTTATAATTTTAATTTAACTATTAATAATTTTCAAAGAAATAATATTGATTTAGTTTTTCTATAATATTTTAAATTATTTTTGTAATATATAAAAATATTTTTTATTTTTTTTCCTTTAATTTAATGGATTAACTAAGAAAAAAATTTATAAGGTTTTTTTAAAGATGTGGTATCGATAAAACATGGTATTGTAATAAAAGTTATTTACAAATTAGGAATCTGAATAATAAAATAGCGGTAAATATTCATTAATAAGAATTTTGTTCAATGTTATTTACAAATTAGGAATCTGAATAATAAAATAGCGGTAAATATTCATTAATAAGAATTTTGTTCAATGTTATTTAAAATATATATTTAACTTATATAGTAAATTATTTTATAACTAGCTTAGATCCATCTTAACTCAGCATCTATCAAGAGTTGAGAGGCATCAAATCACTTGTGTGCACCCAAAGAAAATCCATCAAACATACGATTAATTTTATTAATAATATGTAAAAACATCTGATATTAATATAATCATTTTAAATATGCTAAATATCTCTGAGATTTATGTGGTCGTGTTAATTTTAAATTTGCTTATTTACCTCATTTTTTATATAATAAATATTCTTAATAACGTTAACTATAAAAAATGATGATATAAAATTTATAAATGCAAAGTGAAAATGGTAATAGTATTGAATGATAGAAAATGCTAATAATAAGAATGTAGTCAATTACAAATAGTCTTCATTGTGATCAATCTCAAACTATTTTCTTCTTCTATTCTTATTGTCAACCTTTTTAGTTTTGTCATCTTTTCATCGATTATAGGAAAATGACCATTAAATATTTAGCTCGAGTTGTTGTAGTAAACATCATACCTCGTCTTTCTTGCTCTCCAATATTGGTGGATTGAGTTACTATAACACAAAAATCAATGTACATTGTCAATAATGTTTTTTACTTATATTGAAATAAATGCACGTTGTTTAAAATTAATGTACCATCATACATCCATTTACATCAAATCGTAAATCAATACCAACACTAAAATAAATGCATCTAATGCAAGCAATCAGATAAGATTAGAGAGCAAAATCTAGATTGGAATCAATGCATCTAATGCAAGTAATCAAATAGGATTAGAAATAAAAATCTACAATAAAATCAATGCATCTAGTGCAAGTAAGAAAATAACATTAGAAAGAAACATTTGCATTGAAATGAATGCACCTAGTGCAAGGAATAAAATAGGATTAGAAATCACCATCTACACTGAAATCAATGCATTTAGTGCAAGTAATCAAATAGGATTAGAAAGAATCTACATTAAAATCAATGCATTTAGTGCAAGCAATAAAATATGATTATAAATCAACATCTACATTGAAATTAATGCATCAAGTGAAAGCAATAAAATAGGATTAGAAATAATCTACATTGAAATCAATTCATCTAGTCCAAGTAAACAAGTATCATTCGAAATCAACATCTACACTAAAATCAATGCATCTAGTGAAAGAAATCAAATAGGATTAGAAATCACCATATACACTGAAATCAATGCATCTAGTGCAAGAAATCTTATTCCCTCCCCCCCCCCCACACACACACACGTATATATATATATATATATATATATATATATATATATATATATATATATATATATATATATATATATATATATATATATATATCCCTCCATCTCTATTTATTTGTCTCTCTATATCACCCCCCAAACACACACGCTCTCTCACTCCATATCTATCAATCTCTATGTTCCTCCCTCTCTCTCTCTTGGTCCCTCTCTTCACCTTCCATCTATATCTCTATCTCCATATCTATCTCTATGTCAACCCCAAAACATATACTCTTTTTCTCCAATCTATCTATCTATCACTCTCTCCTCCTCTCCCTCCCTCTCTCACCCTCTTCCTCTTCTATCCCTCTCCCCAACTTCTATCTCTCTTCCCTCCTACTGTCCTCTCCCCCTCTCTCTCCACATTAATTTTCACTCTCTCTATCTGCCCATCATTCTCTTTCTATGTATTTCTTCTTACCTCACTCTCTCTCCCCTTCTAGATCCAAATCTCTTTCACTACCTCTATCCAGTCTCTATCTCTCTCTCTCTCTCTCTACTATATGACTCTCTTTTATTCTCTCCCCCTTCCCTCTATCTCTCCTTCTTTGCCTCTTTATCTTACCCCTAAACATACATGATATCTCTCCATCTCTCCCTTTTCAATCCCTCTCTCTCCACTTCTCACTCTCTATGTCTTTCTTCTTCCCTCCATCTCTCTCTCTCTCTCTCTCTCTCTCTTTTCCCTCAAATCTCTTCTCTTTCCCCATCGCTCTCTCTCTCTCTCTAACAATGTTACCATATCCCTCCCTTTCTCCTTCTCTCTCCTTCTCTCCCCCCTTATCTTGATCTATCCTTCTTTGTCTCTTTATCTGACCCCTAAAAATAGACACTCCCTCTCTCCATTTCTCCCTTGTCACTCCCTATCTCTCTCTCCAATTCTCACTCTATATGTATTTTTTCTTCCCTCCCTCTCTCCCCCTCAAACTTCATCTCTCTATCCCTCCCTCTCTGCTCCTCTCTCCTGATTCCTCTCTCTTGTCCTTCTTCTCTATCCTTTTCTCTCCTACCTCTCTCTCTCCTCCAAATCTCTCTCTTTCTCTCTCTCTCTCTCTCACACACACAATATCCTTCCCTCTCTCCTTATCTCTCTCTCCCTCCCTTACCCTTATCTACCTCTCTCACTCCTCTCCCTCTCTCTCTCTCTCTTATTTCCTTATCTCTTGTCGCTACCCCTATCTCTCCACCTTTGTCACTCTATGTCTTCATTCTTCCTTCCCATATATATCTAAAATTAATGTATATCATGATATATTAATATATATTATAATAAAAAAAATTTAATATTGTATGAACATCCAAATTTATTAAATTTAATAATATTAATTTATATTTAATAATAATAATAATATTAATATTAGGGTTCATAAAAAATTTTTGCATGGTATTTAACCCATAGGCTTTGCCTAAATAAAACCACTTTTTTGAATGTTATTTAAATATAAAAAGTTTATGGAGTAAATATAAAAATATGTTTTATTTATTATCCATACCTCTTTTACTTATCATGGTATTTGGCTCATGGGCTTGGTATATAATTAGATGTTGATTTGTAATCCAATTTGTTATATTTTTTTGTTTACCATTCTTTTATATTTATTTATTTACGATATATATTTTATAAATATGGTATTTGACCCATAGGCTTCACCTAAATAAAACATTTTTGTTGAGTTTTTGTAAATATTTAGAGGTTTATGGAGTAAATATAAAAAGGGGTTTTATTTATTTACCATACCTCTGGAGTAAATATAAAAAGAGGTTTTATTTATTTACCATACTAATGGTTTATTTTTATTTTTATTTATTTACAATACCTATTTTTCTTAGTGTTCGTAAAACTCTTCATATTTTAAATTTATATTTTGTTTATCCATAATACTAATTAGATTGATTTTTAAATAGGACCGACATTCGATTAAATGCTAAACGTTAAACATTACATTTTAAATGTTTATGTGCTTATGTTTACATTTACATTTACATCTATATTTATGACGCAAGGCGTCCCTCTTTGAAAACAACTCCCCTAGCTGCCTTTGTGTCATAATATATGCCATTCAATCTTTTGTTAGACGATTAGGTTATCATTATTTGTTGATTTAAATTGTGACAATTTCCATGTTATCTGTAACTGTCATTCATTACTCTCTAAGTGTCGAGTAGATTCTCTTTATGTAGAGGAGGGCAGGGTTTTCTGGTTTCTTCTCATTTTGATTAAAGTCTAAGGCACTTATTTCTTGCAGATTTCTCTCATACTTATGAGTAGGCGCCAGCCCACACCCCAACTTCGCTGTTTTGATTGTCAATGTGTTTGAAACAGCTGTCCACGTGTTACTACATGTCAATATTACAACGTAAATAAAAAGTTGGTGTACTATGCCAACGTGTTTATACGTGGCATTGTGTTAAAGCTTGACGTTAATACAACGCGTGCTGTGGATAATCATGATGAAAAACTTATCTCGAGCCATGTTCTCCGTAAGATTTTTGCTGTTGCTATTCTGGTTTGCAATTAATATGGCAGTAAATAGTTGGAGGTTCGGTTGTCGTGCCACTTGGGTTCCTCTCCTGTTATTCGGGATCATTCCATTTTGGCGGTCATTGTTTTGTTTTCGGGTTTGTGTGTGAGGGCTCTGCCTTTGGGTTTCCGCTGCTATGTTGGTCTGTGAACTTCGGCCCTCGCTGTGGAATGATGCGTCGTTGGCGAACTGACTTCTGTGTTAGCAATGGTGATTTATTCATCCGTCTCGGCACAAATCGAACTCTTTCTCTGCAACTATTTATCCCACTGTATTTATCATTTTCGTTTTTGTCTGTGTTTGGCTTCGGCTATGATTCATGCCCTTCTTGTTTTCTTGCAGGGGTTTCTAGTCAAGATAACTCTCGGCCTCACTCGGTCTCCTCAGGCGCTCGAACTGGTAAGTCGGCCCTCCATGTTTCACTTCCGCATTCTCCTGCAACACAAACTGACCTTTTGGCTCCTCATGAGCAGGTCTGGTCCTCATCTTGTTTGATGGTTGTTTGCTCGGATGAAAGTCTCTTTGTTATTTCTTTCACTCCAGGTACTCAGGTCGAACCCTACCTCTGCTATTTGGTTTTTTATAAATGCGTCACAATGGTTAACTGAATAATGCCATTGTTCTGTCTCTGTGCAGGTGGACGTCTCTGTCACACGGTCCTCTTCGCGGTCTCGACTCCTCCTTTCCTCACGGGTAGCATCAAAATTCGTTACACTCCCGTTCTAAATTGTGTTGCATTTCAGTCTCGCAGATAGTCTTTGTTTCAATGTTTTCTGGGCATCTAGTTTGTGGCAACCTGTAGGTCGACTATGGCTACAGTCCGGCCCTGTCTTTCTTTGTTTTCGTCCAGTCCAACCTTGTATGCGTTTTAAAACTTCTAGGGTTCGAGGAACCCGCTTGTAACTTGTGACTGTTACATTATTCGTTCGTTTGCAATCCTCGAGGGTTTCTGGTCAAACCCTAACTGTCGCTTCTTGTTTCCAGGGGTTTTGTTATTTTTCTATGTAGTTTTCGGGATTGTAATATCCGGACTCTTAATATGACAATTTCATATCTATATATGTAAGCTTTGAAAGAAAACTTCTAATTTCGTTTCAGTTTTGCTCAAGAAATTTACTGGTTTAATAGTTGTTACCTGTAAATTATATTTGGCTACCTGTGTCGAATTTCGACTTGTATTTCTCTCGTTTCGATGTCTGCTCTTTGGCGTTGCTTGGCCACTTTCTTCTTCGTTCTCGGTTTCACATAAGAACTCGCACTGTCACCTTTCCTGCACTTCTCAGACTTGCAATTTATAAAAGGGAAAAGAAATGATCAACGTTAATGGTTGTTACTGTGGTTCTGTCTTTAATCGATTGTCAGTACCATGCATGTTAAGTTATAATTAACAAGATGTTTACACAACATTTGACACAGATGAATGGCTGAAATAATTTCACTGCTTGTTATATTACTCCTTTCAACAACAGGTTTGCAGAACCCTTCGTTTGTGATCTTCCTGTTCCTTTTGTATCTCTGCTACAGGAAATTTCGTTACTAGTTGGTAACTGCCACTGTTGGTTATTCAGTTACATAATTCACCTTGTTTCTCTTCTTACTTTATCACTAAACAAAACTTAAAATAACTCAGTAACTCGCTACAGTTTCTTAATGCAAATTAAAAACAAAAGTCAGCTAAACTTAAACAAATCCTACTGATAGCTAATCCTCTAATCAAAGAAAAACAAATTAAACCCTGACAGGTGTCAAGACCTGTAGAATAACATATCAACGAAACAAATCATGGAAGCCTGTTGTCTGTTTGCCTCCCTAGTCGGATGCTCCTGCATCAGGCTCCCAGGGTAGCAAAAATTCATGGCTCTGCTCCATGAGGTCATCTACTGAATAGCCAATTTTCTGAATCTGTGCTGCGTCAAGCCAGGTACTGTCCTCGATAGGACGGTGCTTCCACTTGACCAAGTACTGTAAATAGTCCTTTCTGCGTGTTCGTTTGGCTACTTGTGTATCGAGGATTCCCTCGATCTCAAGGGGCTGCGCCGTCGGCATCTGCTTTAACCAAACATCCTCTTCATCTGGGGTATTCCGTTCTGGCCTTGTTGCCTCTTCGTCTTCGGGACTGGTAGTGTAAGGAAACAAGTCTGCAACATTAAAAATGGGCGAAATGCCTATTCCGGGTAGCAGCTATATTTCATAGGCATTGGCTGAAAACTTGCAGAGAATTCTTCAGGGGCCAATTTTTTTAAATTTTAACTTGTTATACTGCCCTCTTGGAAACTGTTCCTTGCGCAAGTGGGCAAGGACTTCGTCCCCAATATTGAACTGAACTTCACGCCTTTTCAAATCTGCCTGCTATTTGTACCTTTGACTGCTGTCTACCAACTTCAATTTTACCTGCTCATGCAGATCACTCATTGCTTGAGCGAAATCTTCGCCATCTGCGCTTCTTTTCTCAAGCTTTCCCAAATCCCACAGTTCATGCACTCCGCGAGGATGCATGCCATACAGAACCTGAAAAGGACTGTATCCTGTACTGCGATTTGGAGAATCATTATATGCAAATTCCGCTTGGGCAAGTACGCAATCCCACATCCGCGAATTTTCTCCGATTAAGCTTCTTAGTAGGTTTCCCAAACTCCTGTTTACCACCTCTGTTTTCCCATCGGTCTGTGAGTGATAAGCGGAGCTAAAATTTAATTGGGTGTCCAGCTTTTTCCACAGGGTACGCCAGAAGTGTCCTGTGAATCGTACATCCTGGTCTGAAATAATGGACCTTGGCAAGCCATGCAGTCGAACAATTTCTGTGAAGAACAAGTGGGCTACGTGAGTAGCATCACTGGTTTTTTGATAGGGTATAAAATGCACCATCTTCGAGAATCTATCCACCACTACCATCACTGAATCAAATCCTCGTTGTGTCCTAGGTAAACCCAGGACAAAGTCCAAACTGACTGAGTCCCATTGTCTACTTGGTATGGGCAATGGCGTATAGAGTCCTGCATTCTGGCTGTGGCCTTTTGCCAACTGACACATTTTGCACCTGCTCACATATCTCTGCACATCTCGCCGCAACTTTGGCCAATAATAGAAATGCTCTATCTGAGATAGTGTCTTGTCTATACCGAAATTTCCGGCTAGACCTCCGCTATGTTTCTTCCGAATGATGTTTTCCCGCATTGAACAGTCGGGAATACACAATTGTCCTCCCTTAAACAACAATCTCTCTTGGAGATTGTAGTCCAACCATGGACTGTGATTCCGCAGCAAAGGATTCTGACATGCTTCATGTGCCTCCTTAAAGTCTGTATCTGTTTGATATAGATCCCTCAAGTGTTCAAAACCTAGTACCTGCACTGTACTCTCCTGCAAAAGTAGAGCTCTTCTGGTTAATGCGTCTTCCACTTTTTTGGATTGTCCGCTGATATGCTTCAATACGAAAGTGAAGCTTTGCAGATATTCCACCCACTCTGCATGCTTGTGGTTCAACTTGTGCTGCTGCATAACATACTGTAAAGCAGAATTATCAGAAAATAACACAAACTCATTACCTAGTAAATAGTGCCTCCACTGCTTCAAGGCTTGAACCACCACATAAAATTCTTTGTCGTAAGACGAATACTTCTGCCTGCTTTCGTTCAATTTCTCACTGAAATAAGCAACCGGTCTATCCTCCTGGCTAAGTACTGCCCCAATGGCTGTACCGCTGGCATCACAACGAACTTGAAAAAGTTTGTTGAAATCTGGAAATCTCAAGATCGGCCTCTTAGTGATCTTTTTCTTCAGATTCTGAAAACTGTTCTCTGCTGCTTCAGTCCAGCAAAAAGGCTGATTTGCCTTCTTAATTGTGTCCAACATAGGTGCACAGATCCCGCTGAAATTCTTGACAAACTTCCTGTAAAAACTTGCTAAGCCATGAAAACTTCGAACTTCAAATAAGTTCTTTGGAGATGGCCAGTTAACTATTGCTGCAATCTTTTCCGGATCCATCTTCAACTCGTTTTCTGCAATCACAAAACCCTGATAAACTAATTCCTTTTGAAAAAAAGTACACTTTTTCAAATTTATCAGCAGCTTGTTCTGCTACAAACTTCTCAATACACTTCAAACATGTTGAAAGTGTTCCTCCTTCGTTCTGCTGAAAATTAATATATCATCTAAATACACGATCACAAATTTTCCAATGAACTCCTTCAGTACTTCATTCATTAGGCGCATGAAAGTACTGGGAGCGTTGCTTAATCCGAATGGCATCACTAGCCATTCTTACAGTCCTTCATTTGTCTTGAAAGCTGTCTTCCACTCATCCCCTTATCTGATTCGAATCTGGTGGTAGCCACTTTTCAAGTCAATCTTCGAAAAATATGTTGCCCCACTCAAACAGTCCATCATGTCATCCATTCTCGGTAATGGAAACCTGTACCGAATCGTAATCTTGTTGATAGCTCTCGAATCTATACACATTCGCCATTCGCCACCTTTCTTAGGAGCTAATACTGTCGGAACTGCACAGGGACTCATACTCTCTCTGATCAGTCCTTTATCAAGCAGTTCCTGCACCTGTTTCCGAATCTCTTCATGATCTTTTGGACTCATACGATAAGCTGCCTTGTTTGGCAAGCTAGCTCCTGGTATAAAATCAATGCAGTGGCTGATACCTCTCTCGGGGGGTAGCTCATCTGGAAGATCATCTACTATGATATCTCCAAAATCTTGCAACATGTCTTGAATATCCTCAGGTAAATCTGAAATCTGGGTGTACAGTACCACTATTCTTGGCCTCCTCACGACAGCAAAATTCACATCATTGTCTACAATCTGTTTCAAAACTTCTTTTCCACCCATCAGCAGTGCTTTTACTCCACTAGCTTCTGCTGTACCTTCTTCTTTGATGGGTACAAGTGTGTGCTTGACCCCATCTTTAACAAACTTGTAGTAGTTCGCGTCCATCATGAACCACTTTCTTGTCAAACTTCCAGGGCCTTCCTAACAGTATATGGCAGACATCCATTGGCATAACATCACAGACAATTTTGTCCTTATACCTGCCTATCTGGAACTCCACCTCGCACTGTTCATCAACTAACAGTTGATGTCCTTTCTGCAGCCACGACACTTTGTAGGGAGTGGGATGTTTCAGCTTTTTCAGTCCCAACTTCTCCACCATTTCCGTGGCCACCAAATTATCAGTGCTCCCGCTGTCAATGATCAGTTTGCAACACTTTCCTTGTGATTTGCAAACTGTCCGGAACAAAGCCTTCCTTTGATCAGGATCCATAACTTCCTTTGCTGGTTTTAACAGTACCTTGTTCAACACCAAGGCTTCCCCTGTCTCTGGTGCATTTTCCACTTCTTGAGGCGGTGCTTCCGCTTCCTCAGGTTGGGCAACATAAGCTCCTCTCCCACCTGCTGGTTCACCTTCAGTACATTCATACGATTTGTGCCCCCGCTTGTGGCACCTATAGCACTGGACAATTCCTCTGCCCCGACCATTGCCTCTTCCTCGCTGGGTTGGTCGTCCTCCTCTAGTGCTATTGTCCTTTTCTGCTGTTCCTGCAGTTTTGGAACTGCTGCTTTCCTCATTGGAACCTGTACCTCTACCTTTACCAAAGGCCTTTCCCTTTCCTCTGCCAGATCCACCTCCTCTCCTGGCATTCTGTTTCCTGTTTATTTTCTCCTCTGCCTTCAGAGCAAACTGATATGCTTCTTCCAAGGTTCTGGGTGAAAGGATACCAATTTCGTCCAGTATCTCCCCTCTCTGCCCATTTACGAACCTTGTTGTCTTTTCTAAGGTATCTTCCACATAACCTGCCCTCAAATTTAGTTTATAAAATTCTTCGGTATATTCCTTAATCGTCATTCCCCTTTGTCTCAAGTTTTGTACCTGCCTGTACAGCATAATTTGATAATCTTTAGGTAGAAACTTCTCTTTCAGTTTTGCCTCCATCCTGGTCCACTTCCTTATAGGCTGTTTGCGTAGCCTTTTCCTTTCTGCTTGAACGCTGTCCCACCATAAGGACGCATGTCCTTTCAACTTGGTGGCAGAAAACTTCACCTATTTGTCCTCACTGGTTTCTTCAAACTAAAAATATTTATTTACTTCGCTCAACCAATCTAATAATACATCTGTCGACAAAATTCCATCATAAGTGGAAAGCTCATGCTTTGGCTTATGACTGGACAACAAGACTGATTTCAACAATCTAAGTTCAGGTGTCACCCCTTCGAACTCATCTTCTGGTTCTGCAACATCTTCATCACTGTCATCTGTTGGGTCTCTCCTTCCCCCAGCTTCTACTGCTGCCAATCTTTGATTCAAAATTCAAATCTCTTCTCGCAGTCCCTCTTCTGCCACTCTTCGGACTACTCTACCTCTTCCTCTTCCCCGCCTGCCAACTTCCATCTTCTTGTGACCTCAAACTTCTTCGCTCCGATACCACTTGATGAGTAGGCGCCAGCCCACACCCCAACTTCACTGTTTTGATTGTCAATGTGTTTGAAACAACTGTCCACGTGTTAGTACATGTCAATATTACAACGTGAATAAAAAGTTGGTGTACTGTGCCAACGTGTTTATACGTGGCGTTGTGTTAAAGCCTGGCGTTAATACAACGCGTGCTGTGGATAATCACGATGAAAAACTTATCTCGAGCCCTGTTCTCCGTAAGATTTTTGCTGTTGCTATTCTGGTTTGCAATTAATATGGCAGTAAATAGTTGGAGGTTCGGTTGTCGTGCCACTTGGGTTCCTTGCCTATTATTCGGGATCATTCCATTTTGGCGGTCATTGTTTTGTTTTCGGGTCTGTGTGTGAGGGCTCCGCCTTTGGGTTTCCACTGCTGTGTTGGTCTGTGAACTTTGGCCCTCGCTGTGGAATGATGCGTCGTTGGCAAACTGACTTCTGTGTTAGTAATGGTGATTTATTCGTCTGTCTCGGCACAAATCGAACTCTTTCTCTGCAACTATTTATCCCACTGTATTTATCATTTTCGTTTTTGTCTGTGTTTGGCTTCGGCTATGATTCACGCCCTTCTTGTTTGCTTGCAGGGGTTTCTAGTCAAGATAACTCTCGGCCTCACTCGGTCTCCTCAGGCACTCGAACTGGTAAGTCGGCCCTCCATGTTTCACTTCCGCATTCTCCTGCAACACAAACTGACCGTTTGGCTCCTCGTGAGCAGGTCTGTTCCTTGTCTCGTTTGATGGTTGTTTGCTCGGATGAAAGTCTCTTTGTTATTTCTTTCACTCCAGGTACTCAGGTCGAACCCTACCTCTGCTCTTTGGTTTTTTATAAACGCGTCACAATGGTTAACTGACTGATGCCATTGTTCTGTCTCTGTGCAGGTGGACGTCTCTGTCACATGGTCATGTTCACGGTCTCGGCTCCTCCTTTCCTCACGGGTAGCATCAAACTTCGTTACACTCCCATTTTAAACTGTGTTGCATTTCAGTCTCGCAGACAGTCTTTGTTTCAATGTTTTCTGGGCATCTAGTTTGTGGCAACCTGTAGGTCGACTATGGCTATAGTCCGACCCTGTCTTTCTTTTTTTTCGTGCAGTCCAACCTTGTATGGGTTTTAAAACTTCTAGGGTTCGAGGAACCCGCCTGTAACTTGTGACTGTTACACTATTCGTTCGTTTGCAATCCTCGAGGGTTTCTGGTCAAACCCTAACTGTCGCTTCTTGTTTCCAGGGGTTTTGTTATTTTGCTATGTAGTTTTCGGGATTGTAACATCCGGACTCTTAATATGACAATTTCATATCTATATATGTAAGCTTTGAAAGAAAACTTCTAATTTCGTTTCAGTTTTGCTCAAGAAATTTACTGGTTTAATAGTTGTTACCTGTAAATTATATTTGGCTGCCTGTGTCAAATTTTGACTTGTATTTCTCTCGTTTCGATGTCTGCTCTTTGGCGTTGCTTGGCCACTTTCTTCTTCGTTCTCGGTTTCACATAAGAACTCGCACTGTCACCTTTCCTGCACTGCTCGGACTTGCAATTTATAAAAGGGAAAATAAATGATCAACGTTAATGGTTGTTACTGTGGTTCTGTCTTTAATCGATTGTCAGTACTATGCATGTTAATTTATAATTAACAAGATGTTTACGGGCGGAAACGTGAAGCTGGGTTACACTTTTGTGAGAATCGGGGGCAAAAAAAAATTTTCGGCAATAGTTCGGCCGAACATTTTATAAAGTTCGGCCGAACTTTATAATTGTTCGGCCGAACTATTTTAGTACGTTCGGCCGAACTTTTGAGTCCGTTTATATTGACGGCACTGTGACGGCCCAGTAAACAGAATTTTTGCCGGAGGTTTGGAAAACCGGCAATGGTAGTTCGGCCGAACTTGTAAGTTTGGCCGAACTACGTTTTTATAAATAAATCGCCCGCGAAGGTTGTCAGTTTAATGTTTTCATTGTTTTCGCGCGTCTGTTTGTTTTCTGTCGTTGATTGCGCTGGGCGATTGCTGGTCGAGGTTCTGCTGCGCCACCGTTAAGATTGATTGCTGGTCGAGGTTCTGCTGCATCCGGTCGAGGTTCAACGCGCCACCGTTAAGCTGCATCTGGTCGAGGTTCAACGCGCCACCGTTAAGATCTGCCGGGTACGTTCTGGCCCGGGATGTTATTCAATTTATGTTTATGTTTATTAAACTGAAGATTGGAAGTGGGATGATGTATTTCTAGAATCATTGGGATTTGATAATTTAAATAAAAAAAACAGTCACTTGTAGCCAAATTCTAAGTGCTAGCTATGCATGCATTGTGTCTACGATTAAAGTCCTCATTAATTAGAGCATTAGTACATTTGTTTTTTTTTTCCACAGAAAAAAATCAGATTTTCTATATATTAGAAAAATCGCATAGCATATGCTAAAGCATTACAAAAAACCAACCTAAACTCCTTTGATGAAGGAAAGAAGGCAGTCACGGCTACCTAGAGTACCCATGGGTACTTCAAAGGCTGCCAGAGCAGAAGAAAAAGTTCTGTCATCACAAATTTCGCTTCCGGTCTTCCATATCTCCCGGACTGTAACCGAAACATAGATCATGGAAGAGAAAACGGAGGCTGGTCTTCAGAGAAACGAAATAAAACGATATAGCAATATGTTTAAAAATAGCTGAGACCGGTAGTGAACACTGTTCCGGTCCCAAATCGTCTCAAAAAGTAAGACAAAAAGTAAGGTTTGAGTTTTTGACTGTAAACACAGGCCTCCTCAGTAGAGGAAAACAGCTTGTTGTGATGTTTTTAGTACATTCTGTTCCATAGTTTTTTGTAAGATAACATGACAGGACGATAATCAAAACATAAAGTTTTTTTTTAAAAAGAACAGCAGCTAGCTGAGAGAAAATATAATGCATACATTTGTTATTGGTGATAGTCAAATGATTACTTCAGCCTTACACTCTGCTAGTTTCTCCTACAGCCATGAGTTTGGGCATAGATTATTTTTTTCCTAATTGCTAAACAATAGAATGCTCACCAGATCTCCCAGCTCAATATTCACTAGACTAAGTCACTGGCCTGTACCACTGTGATTTTAACTCCAATTGGGTTTTCACACTGAAAAGAAAGTATTATAGATCTGGAATTTATCTGCAGCAAACACATTGAACTAAAATTCAGACACACAATACATATTCAAGTTGGGCATTGAACTCATTGGCTACAAAAATCCATATAGATAGTAATATGACTGATATAACTTGCCCTAGATGTGTATTGAAAGGGATGCGATGTTATATTTGTTGGGTATGAATTGTACTGTAAAACAGAGGATATAAATTCAGCCCGAGAGAAGATTTTTCATTGGTACTTTGAAATCATATTAAAAAAAACAGTACATTGTCATTTTAACAGAGTAGATTTGAATTGAATCATTTGTCAGGTATTGGTACAGCTTGTTGAGAAACCAAGTGCAATGTAGTTTAGCACTTAATTTCTCATTTTGATAATTACTTGTGAATATTAGATGTCTTCTTATTATTTATTATGTTTTCTTCATCAAGAAATTATACAATCGTTCAAAAACATGAAGATCACAATGAGATAAAAGACTACAAATAGCCAGTGAAAAAACCACAAGGGGAAAACCCAACAATCCTTCTCTTATAGAATTAGATAAAAATGGGAGATATCCAAGACGAAGACCAAACTGCCACAGGATACCAATTCCAAACCTCCTCCAAGTCACCTCCAAGAATCAAAGTCAGCGCTGATAAAATATGCTCTAATATAGTCAAAATGCATCTAAGTTGGCTTGTTTCCTTTATCCATGCCTCACTATCTGTAGTTGGCATAGCATGATGCACTTTCCACAAGCCTCCTTGGCTTTGGAGCATTTTCCGTGTTTTCCATAACCAAGACTCAAATAATTAGGCCCTTCTTGAAGAACATTTGGCTCAACTATGCCTTGTACATGCTTGCCTTTAAAACCCTTTACTTTCATAGCACATTTTCATCAAAATTTTTCTCAAAAGCATGTACGTAGATCCTAGATCCTACTCCTAAACATGTATTTCAATCATAAGCAAGCATTAAAGCATTAGCAATACCCAAAACAAGACAGTAGAACAATCCTCAAAAGATTAATTTTCATCCACTAAAGAGCAACCCTCTTACCTACCATGTAGTTTATATTTTGTTAAATTAAATATCAAATGTTGTTATTATAGAAGATATGAACATTGTCAATTTCATAGTAGGATTAAGTAAATGATTAGTTTGTTGGAAAGTAATAGATTTTGGTTTGGTTTAGATAGGAATTATAAAAACCATATTATAGGTTCAATTAATTAACTTTTTTCTAAATTGTATGAACCATTGTAGTGTTTGTAGAAGTTAAATTTAACTTATCCTTATTGTGTATTTGAAAAAATAATTGGATCATAAAAAGTTCAATGATTTATTCTCTATCATGTTTTCAATTGATTTGACCCTAGTCAATATGGTATTATTCCTTATCACAAAACTAGAAACTCCACTAATGAGGAACTCTATTACTTTAAATTCCTTTTTGCGTTTCTTTTCTCTTAGTATTAGCCTTAAACGTTGATTTTTGTTAGTTAGATATGATATGATTTTTTTTTTTTTTTTACTTTAAGAACCAAAACTTTGGAATTTCTCCAGCACTTCATATAGTTTATCTCATTTCTAGGGCCTTCTAAATACTTATTTTGAATGAAGAAGCATGCTAAATGCCTTTCTTTTTCGGGCTTTTTAAATACTTATTTTGAATGAAGAAGCATGTTAAATGCCTTTCTTTCTTCAAAAGCATGTGCATATACACGTTTTCTTAATGTAAAGTGTGTATACATTATGTCTACATTTCCATTTTTGATTGAGAGTTAATTGCTTAGCATATATTGTGCAAGTGTACTTCAGAAGTATAAGAACCTAGATTGACATTTAATGCAAGTAATTTATCTCACAATTTATTTACCGATTAGGATGCTTTGACCTAGTAACCTGAGAGATGAAAAAGATCCTATCACATTAACATGAGGATCCATTTTCACAATGAACATTAGGAAAAGACAATATTCATCATATTGGTAATATTATAGCTAACTAGTAGACTATTCAATGGAGCACAAAGTCACAGTAACAAAAAGGAATTTAAGGTTGCATTTCAATTTTGAAAATTTTCTACAATAATTTATGTAGGATAATTTGTTAATGCAAGTTTCCATAGTTATTTATAATTTTTATTTTAATAGAAAGAGCCTTCAACCAAAAATACCCAAGGTTAGTCCCGCGTGTGCCCTTTGAGACACATTAGGTCATCCCACCAATTCATGCCCCATGCTTCATGAGTTTAAGGGTATCCTTCATACCCCTTAAGCACCCCCATTTCTCCCCACTCCATCATGTGATGTTGCCACCTCATCACGTAATAAGGGTTTAAGAACCAACGACCTCTTGTCTATTTATGTGAAACACAAACATTATACACAACATTGTCTCAATCTCCGACGATATCAAGATGTGTTGGTCACCATACATCATGCCTCAATAGCAGCACCACCACTTACACCAACCTCATATGTTGATGATTCCTCTTCCACCATTTATTATGTCACGAACTCGGTTAATTAGTATTTGGCATGCCCTTGAGTGCTCTATGTTAAAGACACTCATCTCATCTATATGTGTCCTGTACTCATCAAATACTATCATCACTGCATGCATCAAGTGACATATCCCCCTCATCAAGATCCCAATCCGCCTAATTTTGGATGCTCCTCATACACTAAGTACCTTGACCATATCAATGTAATGCCCAACTCCTAGCATGGTTCCCACCACACCAACACAACTATTGGAGATTCAAACGACCTCACCACTTAGAAAATGATACGAAATTATTTCACCCCCTTGTACTAGAACAATACATAGAAAGAATAACATAATTAATAGAAGAGATAAAAATATGAATTAGAGAAAGGCATGGATCACATATTAAAGGAAATAATAGAGCTCATGTACAAATTTCCATATTTGCTGCATTTATGTGTGTCTAACATAACTCTACTTTCAACATCTTGCTTCATGCAACATGCACCATACTTTGAATTTGCAAAGACCCAGGAATTCTCCACCCCCCATTTAAATGACCCTACAAGTTGATTCTTTTAGTTTTTTCAATTTATAAGAGAACGCATGACATAGATGATGGAGAATTTACCGCTTTCCCTTGTTAATATATTTAGTTTAAGGGAAAGTTTAGATATTCTCCTATTATGCATAATCGTACGTTGGATTTGGTGATAATTAATTTCCATATTTTGGCTTTAGCATATATTGTGCAAGTGTACTTCAGAAGTATAAGAACCTGGATTGACATTTAATGCAAGTAATTTATCTCACAATTTATTTACTGATTAGGATGCTTTGACCTAGTAACTTGAGAGATGAAAAAGATCCTATCACATTAACATGAGGATCCATTTTCACAATGAACATTAGGAAAAGACAATATTCATTGCAGTTGGTAATATAGTCAACTAGTATACTATTCAATTATTAACAAAGTTGATGAAAAAATGCAAGGAATTTAAGGTTGCATTTCAATTTTGAAAATTTTCTACAATAACTTTTGTAGGATAATTTGTTAATGCAAGTTTCCATAGTTATTTATAATTTTTATTTTAGAAAGAACCTTCGACCAAAAATACACAAGGTTAGTCCCCCGTGTGCCCTTTGAGACACATTAGGTCATCCCACCAATTCATGCCCTATGCTTCATGAGTTGAAGAGTATCCTTCATACCCCTTAAGCACCCCCATTTCTCCCCACTCCATCATGTGATGTTGCCACCTCATCACGTAATAAGGGTTTAAGAACCAACGACCTCTTGTGTATTTATGTGAAACACAAACATTATACACAACATTGTCTCAATCTCCGACGATATCAAGATGTGTTGGTCACCATACATCATGCCTCAATAGTAGCACCACCACTTACACCAACCTCATATGTTGATGAGTCCTCTTCCACCATTTATTATGTCACGAACTCGGTTAATTAGTATTTGGCATGCCCTTGAGTGCTCTATGTTAAAGACACTCATCTTATCTATATGTGTCCTGTACTCATCAAATACCATCATCACTGCATGCATCAAGTGACATATCCCCCTCATCAAGATCCCAATCCGCCTAATTTTTGATGCTCCTCATACACTAAGTACCTTGACCATATCAATGGAATGCCCAACTCCTAGCATGGTTCCCACCACACCAACACAACTATTGGAGATTCAAACGACCTCACCACTTAGAAAATGATACGAAATTATTTCACCCCCTTGTACTAGAACAATACATAGAAAGAATAAGATAATTAATAGAAGAGATAAAAATATGAATTAGAGAAAGGCATGGATCACATATTAAAGGAAATAATAGAGCTCATGTACAAATTTCCATATTTGTTGCATTTATGTGTGTCTAACATAACTCTACTTTCAACATCTTGCCTCATGCAACATGCACCATACTTTGAATTTGCAAAGACCCAGGAATTCTCCACCCCCCATTTAAATGACCCTACAAGTTGATTCTTTTAGTTTTTTCACTCTATAAGCATAAACGTACGATTATGCATGATGGAGAATCTCTAGCTCTTTCCCTTGTTAATATATTTAACAAGGGAAAGCGCTAGATATTCTCCGTCATGCATAATCGTACGTTGGATTTGGTGATAATTGTCTCCATATTTTGGCTTTAGCATATATTGTGCAAGTGTACTTCAGAAGTATAAGAACCTAGATTGACATTTAATGCTTGTAATTTATCTCACAATTAATTTACCCATTAGGATGCTTTGACCTAGTAACTTGAGAGATGAAAAAGATCCTATCACATTAATGTGAGGATCCATTTTCACAATGAACATTAGGAAAAGACAATATTCATTGCAGTTGGTAACATAGTCAACTAGTAGACTATTCAATTATTAACAAAGTTGATGAAAGAATGCAAGGAATTTAAGGTTGCATTTCAATTTTGAAAATTTTCTACAATAATTTTTGTAGGATAATTTGTTAATGCAAGTTTCCATAGTTATTTATAATTTTTATTTTAGAAAGAACCTTCAACCAAAAATACCCAAGGTTAGTCCCCCGTGTGCCCTTTGAGACACATTAGGTCATCCCACCAATTCATGCCCTATGCTTCATGAGTTGAAGAGTATCCTTCATACCCCTTAAGCACCCCCATTTCCCCCCACTCCATCATGTGATGTTGCCACCTCATCACGTAATAAGGGTTTAAGAACCAACGACCTCTTGTCTATTTATGTGAAACACAAACATTATACACAACATTGTCTCAATCTCTGACGATTTCAAGATGTGTTGGTCACCATACATCATGCCTCAATAGTAGCACCACCACTTACACCAACCTCATATGTTGATGATTCCTCTTCCACCATTTATTATGTCACGAACTCGGTTAATTAGTATTTGGCATGCCCTTGAGTGCTCTATGTTAAAGACACTCATCTCATCTATATGTGTCCTCTACTCATCAAATACCATCATCACTACATGCATCAAGTGACATATCCCCCTCATCAAGATCCCAATCCGCCTAATTTTGGATGCTCCTCATACACTAAGTACCTTGACCATATCAATGGAATTCCCAACTCCTAGCATGGTTCCCACCACACCAACACAACTATTGGAGATTCAAACGACCTCACCTCTTAGAAAATGATAAGAAATTATTTCACCCCCTTGTACTAGAACAATACATAGAAAGAATAACATATAATTAATAGAAGAGATAAAAATATGAATTAGAGAAAGGCATGGATCACATATTAAAGGAAATGTAAGCCAACCTAGAAAGAAACCAACTCTTCGCTCCCACTTCAAATAATTTTTAAGAGTAAACAATGAAAACAACAAATTGATCTATGTACTAGATGTACAACATTCAACCATACCTATATAAAGAGTGTACAATGAAATTAATTTTGGTTTACTTCAACACTTGGAAAATATCTTGTTTCTATCCCATTTGTGGAAGTTATGCAAATATGAAATAAAGATATGAGGTTATGAAGTTCTTAAATTTGATGAAGTGTAGATGACCCTACTTTTGAGGATTATCCTATAGAGTTATAAAAGATGAATCAAGGGAATAAAAATGTAATTCATAAACATTTTCATATATTCCTACTAATAAATAAAATATTATTACAGAACTATATGCTAGATTTAGGAGAAACAACTGATGTAATTCCTTTGAAAGTGATGAAATAATTAAGCGTTACAACAACTAGGGCATATAGAAATGTATGTGCTATGGATCCTATGAAAATCGGGATGGGTAGAGTAATAAATACACATGTTTTGAAATTTTTTGAGGAGTAACTCAAATCATGCATATATACAAAATGAAGTGGCTACTCTCTTCATATTCCATGAGGGACTATTGTTCTTCCTAAATACTATTCATATCATGTACCTATGAATTATTTCTAGTGAAATTAAATGACTTGAAATTAAATTTCCTAAAGCCTATTGAAATTTCTCCTTCAAAATAAGGATGCACTCCCATTTGATTCTCACAGATAGGTTGTAATCATGAGGCTCTTGCTCAAGAGTGGACCTTCACAAAATCTTGTGACATCTTGTCACAAACAAAACCATCAAACTGAAAACACATCATTTTCTCCTTCAAAGAAAAAAAAATTCACATCATGTGAATATGTCCATGTGCTCTTACATATTGGTGTACAAAACCATCAACCAAACAAGTTGACAAAACATGCCTCTTCAAACAACTGACTCTTAGCTCAAATAATAGAGCTCATGTACTTTCTCTAACAAGGGAAAGCGCTAGATATTCTCCATCATGCATAATCGTACGTTGGATTTGGTGATAATTGTCTCCATATTTTGGCTTTTTGACCCGCAAAACATAATTATTTTAGAAGGGAGGGAAGGAGGGATGATCACATTGACTTGCTTGATGACCCGTCTATGAAGATTAACTAGTACCTCAAGAATTATTTTTTTGCGTAGGGAAAGAGACACATTCCCATGTCTAGTTCTTTGATATTGTTAATGCCTCTAGTGTTTACTTCTACAATTTCTATAGGCAGAGTCTGTAAAGGGCCAGGTATCCTCTGGATCTCATCTTTTATGAAAGGTGACATATCTAGTAAATGCCCCTGCAGTCAATCTCTGGAATGGATCTAAATAGAAGTTCTTCATTTTTTAATATTCGTAAAACACAACAACTTTAAGGTTAACTATGTACATGTTCCATTCATCATGAACACAAACCTCACAAGCCTCCTTGGCTTTGGAGCATTTTCCATGTTTTCCATAACCAAGACCCAAATAATTAGGCCCTTCTTGAAGAACATTTTGGCTCAACTATGCCTTGTACATGCTTGCCTTTAAAACCATTTACTTTCATAGCACATTTTCATCAAAAATTTGGACCTTGTTCCTCTAATGTCTCTAATGTCTCTCAAAAGCACGTACACATTCATTTTCAGAGGAAATTGAAGGTAGAAACCAATAGCTAATTCTTGTAACTAACCTTGACTAAAATGAGCTAAATTGTACTTTGATACGAACTTGATTTAAATTGTCCACCCCACATTAGGCACCAATGATTATAATCATTCTTGCCTTCCATATAGATAATGAAAATGATTGTTCTAAGTCTCATGTTGCTTCTCATGTTATTTTATAAACCTTGGTTGGAAAGAAAAATAGGAGGGCTGAAATGTAAGAAATATAGAACATATTGGATTTAACATCCCCAAATTGGATTTTACTCCGAGGTATTGATTTTTTGAAATCTATTTTGTGAATGTTGACCAATAGATATACATCATGGAGGATGAAAGACGAAGATCAACCGAATCCCATATGGAGTCTCGGGGATCGGAGGATGTTCAGGGTATTTAAATATAATCTTAAATCTACATACATGTGTGTACATATGGAATTGATTTTTTACTAACTTTGTGAGTGAAATTAGTTGTTAACAAGTTTCATATTTTAATTTTTAGGAGGCAAGAGGAGAAGGCTTTCTACTCCATCAATGGAGCGTGGCCAAGGTTCAACCGGTCGAGGTAGCAGGGTGCTGGAAGGGGGTGATATTTATTCCCCCGAAGGCCAGCAATCAACGGCTGCTAGTTCTCAACAGGGTCACTGTGGGTCTGGTTCTCAGCAGCATCATTCTGGGGCTGGTTCTCAGCAGGGTCATGTTGGAGATGATGTTAACCAACAACATCAAGGTTGCCACCAATTTCAATATTTTTTCATTAAATTTTTACAACTTTTTTTACACATGTTTTTTCTAATATATGAAATTATATATATATTGATGCAGAGGCTCAAAATGTTCGAGCCAGTGGTCAAAAAGGACGCAGGGCAGCGCGCTACATTGAAGAAGAAGGCTGTCAACCTAGCACAACTTATCCGGCTGAGATTACTGATATACCATGGGAAAGGAACATGGCGGAATGCACCTTACAAAGGTGTCAAAGCCTTTATGCAAAATTGCAGACAGATCTCCAGGATTTGACTCTACCTGCTGAGAGTAGACAAAGCCTACAGATAGTTACACATTCATTGAGTGAAATGGTAAAAGTGTGCAAAGATTTGGGGCCAACCACTGATTCGTTTGTAGAAGTGATGAGACAGAGAAGAGAAGCAGTGATAGGTCCCGATAAATGGCAGGACATAAAAAAACAAGTTTCAAGAGACCAGGCTAAGTCAATGTTTAATTATAAGGAAGGGCCAAAAAGAAAGATGTTGAAGGTGCACTATTTCAAGCACCCAGACATAGCAAAATATTTGTATAGTCGACATCTTGCGGCCTTTGGAAGGCTTCCATGGAACGATGAGGTTCCTCTTTATTTTGCACAAATGTTTTATGCAGAATTTTTTAAGGGTATGAAACCCGACTACAACGATCTTCCTTCAGAATTTTTTGGCCCGGGGAGAGGTCGATTATGTCAACGTAAGGGCGCAAAGCGAGATGTGGAGTTGCCTCGCCCTGAGCCGCCATTGGTGAGTCGACCGTCTCGAGTCGAAACCTTGCGATCAGAGATGGATGTGACTTCTCAAATAAGTCGTGAAGCAAGAGATGTTATGATAGAAAATGTTCATAGCGGATTGAGTGGAGTCGATCTTGGCTTAAATCGACAAAGAGCACGTGAATATGCACGTGCCAATTTTGTTTATCATACAGATGAGGAGTTTTACAACATGAATGTTGAAGATCTCCGAACATACGCAATAAATTGTCGCAATGGTCTGCAAGACCTAATTTTTCGTGAGGAAGAGGGCACCGGAACGGTATGTGTTAGTGACCTTAGGATTTGAAATTATATTTACATATACATGTGTACAATTTGTAATAAATACATGTGTATGTACACATGTATTCATTTATTTGTATGTGTACATTAATCTAACAAAAATGTATGATTATATGTTAAAACACCATTTGCAGTTCTCAGGCATGATGCGTGATGAAAATGTTAATATTACGTTCGGGACCTCCAGTTCAAACGATGCAGATGGGTCTGACCATCATGATATGTTGGCACATGTATGTTAGTGTTTTTTAAGTGACTCTAAAATAAATAATTGTTGCCACACATGTACATGTATGTATATATATAATTCGGTAAAATGTTTTAACAGGTACCGATTCCGTCTGATGTTTTTGGGATCCCGGTACCTTCTTCTTCTTTAGGAGATATACCTTCTACTTCATTGGGAGATGACCAAGTATGGACAATTTTTCACAAGTTCAAAATTTATGTTACCTCAAAAAGTTCCATAAAAAAATTGAGATATAGAGAGAGAGATCTATATTTTGAGTTATTTAAAAATTTTTGAATTTAGGTTTGTATAGAAGATTTTTTTAATCCGAGGACTTTAGCGACAGAGATAGGGACATCCACAGCATTTGAAGAAGTTGTCTTTAGTTCTTTTTTTTAATATTATTGTTCAAATAAGTTTATATATATGTACACACGTGCATTTTCATTTGAAAGTTTTTAATTTATATAAATTATCTCTGTATATATATATATATATATATATATAAATTTATATTTAACTGTACATGTATATTGTACAGGTTACCACTAGAGATGTTTCTATGGCAGATCCTGTTCATCAAATGGAGAGGCAACCTTACGAGGTATTGCGCGATTTTTTTGTTATATTTTGTTTTTTACATGAAGTTCTAGATATATATATTCTCGTTAATTTTTAAAACTTCAAATTTTAATGTTCAAGTACATGTACATCGTGTATGTAGGTTTTCCCTTTACAAGGTAGCGAGCCAATCGGGACCCAGAGGCTAGATCTTCCATTTGACGGACAAGACATACAGTAGATTTGATTTTATTTCAAAATTTAGATGGTTTTAAAATTTGTTAAACTTGATACAATTTGATACTTGAGTGAGATTTACAATTTTTGGACATATTTTATTACAATATGTTTTTTGGACATATTTTTGGACATATATGTTAAATGTTTTTGTTGGATAGTTGAATTATAATTGGCATGGCATGTGATATTTAATGTTTTAAATGTTTTTGTTAGATAGTTGAATTATAATTGGCATGGCATGTGATATTTAATGTTAAATGTTTTTGTTAGATAGTTGAATTATAAGTGGCATGGAATTTGAAGTTTTTAAAACTACATGAATGATGGAATGTGAACCTACATTTGCACATGTGGTAAATTGAAATGTTACTTGTAACAAGACAATCCCCATTGATTTCATTACATTATATATGTTGATTTATGATTTGATATAATTGCATACATATGATGGTACATTACTTGTAAAGTCATTGGATTAATAACTTGTTCATTGATTTCAGTGTTCTTTGGATGGTTTTAGTACTTTTGGCATGTGAATGTGAAGTAATGTTGTCATTGAATAACATTTGACATTTGATATTTAATGTTAAATATTTTTGTTGGATAGTTGAATTATAATTGGCATGGCATGTGATATTTATTGTTAAATGTTTTAGTTGGATAGTTGAATTATAATTCTAATGGTATCTGAAGTTTTAAAAACTACATGAATGATAGAATGTGAACCTACATTTGCACGTGGTAAATTGAAATGTTACTTGTAACAAAACAATCCGCATTGATTTCATTATGTAGTATATGTTGATTTCTGATTTGATATTTAATTGCATGTATGATGGTACATTACTTGTAAAGTCATTGGATTAATAGTGTTCATTGATTTCAGTGTAACATGAATGATAGAATGTGAACCTACATTTGCACATGTGATAAATTGAAATGTTACTTGTAACAAAACAATCCGCATTGATTTCATTATGTAGTATATGTTGATTTCTGATTTGATATAATTGCATGTATGATGGTACATTACTTGTAAAGTCATTGGATTAATAGTGTTCATTGATTTCAGTGTAAGCGCAAAAAATTATTGACAATGTAGAATGATTTTTGTGTTATAATAACTAAACCTAATAATATTGGAGAGCAAGAGAGACTTCAGGTATGGTGTTTACTACAAGAGTTTGAGCTAAATATTTAAATGGTTTATCTATCTTTCATAAAATAGTTTAAGATTGATCACAAGAATTAAGAGTTCAAGTCTCGGTCCATCATTGGTATGGTCCATCATAGAATGATCATCCATGTCAATGACTCTTAAGTCTATCTTTCCAAACCATGACCCTACTCTCACATGTGTGCTTTTCATGACACCAGTCGTGCTACTTTTATCCTTGAGTTGACTGCCTTGAAAGCACTCAACTCTTTCTCGATGCTAGCCTTCCTCTTTCTAAGAGATGAAGCTGCCTTTCGACTTAGGAAGCTATGGGTAGCCTCGTGTCTATCAAAGCAGAGAACTTTTTCCCATGTACGGTTGTAGACATGAATCTCAAGTCCAAGGAACTTTCATCATCATTCCTCCTTGTCTTGTGCCTTACTTTCGCAATCTTCTTCAACATTTCCTCTTCCAATATGTTTTTCGAACTAGCCCTTGGCTTAATAGTGCTTTTCACATATCTCTTCTCATGAAGCTCCATATAACAATTTGATCCTGGGCTTGCTTGAATTGGTTCAAGCTCTTTCTTTTTCGAATTCTGTCTAATTGCTCCAATACGACATATATTGACTCCTTCCAAACGAAGTGCATCAATCCTCTTAGTGTGGTCATCTTCTTTTCCAAGTGTGCCAACACATGCATTTTCTTTCTTCAAACCAATAGGTTTCGGATCAAGAAAGTCCCTCTTGATCTTATCTTCCATGTTCTTGACTTTACCCTGCAACGTGGTGCTTATTTCCTTCAAGTGAGCCCTTTCCATAAAGAGTTCCTGAAGTCTTTGTTCACCTTGTCGTATCTCCATGTCAAGATTTTCAATTTCAGCAGTTTGTCTAGAAATTCCATCCTTGGAATTTCTTGCGTGAAAAACCAAGTAGGTTGAACCAACATTGGTCTAGTGCATTGGAATTCATTAAAGAATTGGTCATTGGCGCTGCTTCAAGCTAGGAGTGAGCATCGTCACCAACCTGCATTGAATATTTTACACTCCCTATGGTGAATGATACTTTAAATTGATTGACAGTCTAAGACTTTCGAATTTTTCCGAATGCCAAATGATCTTACAAAGTTACTATTTATAATATTCTAGTAGGTCATTTGGCGACAACTTTTACCAAAAACTTGAAACGACTTTGGCGTGTGATATTTAATTTGTTAAATGTTTTCGTTGCATTGTTGAATTATAATTGGCATGGCTTAACAGTGCTTTTCACATATCTCTTCTCATGAAGCTCCATAGAACAATTCGATCCTGGGTCTGCTTGAATTGGTTCAAGCTCTTTCCTTTTCGAATTTTGTCTAATCGCTCCAATACGACATATATTGACTCCTTCCAAACGAAGTGCACCAATCCTCTTAGTGTGGTCGTCTTAGTGTGGCGTGTGATATTTAATTTGTTAAATGTTTTTGTTGGATTGTTTAATTATAATTGGCATGTGGCATGTGAAGTTTTTAAAACTCCAGTTTTGGATGGTTTCAATCTACATTTTGCATGTGATATTTAATGAACTTTAAATGTTAAATGTTTTAATGATGCACAATATATAATCGAAAGGGTTTTAAGACTTAAAGTTTTGGATGGTTTCAATTTACAACTTAAAGTTTTGGATGGTTTCAATTTACAACTTAAAGTTTTGGATGGTTTCAACCTACATTTTCACATATGGTAAATTGAAATTATGTTACTTGCAACAAGACAATCCCCATTGATTTCATTGTATATGTTGATTTCTAATTTGATATAATTTCATGTATGATGGTACATTACTTGTAAAGACATTGGATTAATAGTGTTCATTGATTTTACTTTAAGCGCAAAAAATTATTGATAATGTCTAGAACGATTTTTGTGTTATAATAATTAAACCTAATAATATTGGAGAGCAAGAGAGATGAGGTATGGTGTTTACTACAAGAGTTCGAGCGGGGCATTCAGGGACAACTTTTACTAGAAACTTGAAACAAAGAGAATCTATCTTTGGCTAGGACATCATGTAAGATGCTCGACATAAACAGTAAAATTGTACTTAAAAGCCGAGATTCGGGCAAGTGGGGACAACCACTTGTTATCTCGTCCCTGGGAGGCTAGGCCATATGGGGACCGAATCTGACTTTACAAAATAAAGTGAAATAGTTTGTACCATATGGTCGGAGAACATATACAAAAACAATTAATATACAAGAACAATTAATTTCATTCTAGAATACATATATCCAATACATATTTAACATTTTTAATCAATGCACATGTATAGAAAAACTATTTTCAGTGGAAACTAGAGCACGTGCTTGTACCCAAACAATTTGTAACATTTGCAAACCACAAATAACATAAGCAGTTCAATTTTTAGTTGAGTACTGAAAGGTTTAAAAGATAATAAATTGTTGTCCTGACACTTCACTCAAAAAAATTCTAATGGAATTCCATCCTCAATAATCCGTTCATGATCGGATTTTGACATTTTCCATTTCTTAATTTTTGATTTTTTCTTTGATTGAAATTCTATCAACTTTATGCGTGCTGCACACACCAAGTGACTATATTGACAACTTATGGAATCAGGTTCATAGTCTTCGAAGTAAACAAAGTCTCCACTTTGACGAGTTTGTTTGAAAAAATAACCTTTCAGTATAAGAGACCCTTTTTCATACTGAAATCCGTGATCATTATAGTCTTGTAATAATTTTATTTTTTGTTCAGTGCAACGCATCAAATAATACTTCACATTTTCATCGTTGTCAATAGGTGCAATTACAGCAAAAACATCTCCTGCACAATAAAATAAATTTAACATTTAATTATGTATATTTAAATTTAAATTTGTAAATCTTTAAATCATTAAAAAGTAATTCAAATGTTACCTTCTCTAACAAGATCAGAAACTCGATCACCATCGGATGATATTGTAGTTTCATCTGATTCCATTTCTTCAATCATTGCAACAGACATTTTTCCCTTTGTATTTAGCTCCGTATGTTTCCAATCGTTCACATACATTTTGTTTTCACAGATGTCATTGGATTTTGTGTTGTCTATGCAAACATCACAAAAACAAGAATATTTTCTTTTATCCAATGCAAACACATTTGTGGACAATTTTGTTTGAATTGAATGCAATTTTCGAGTCCCTTTTATTGTTCCAACTTCATTTCCAATTGATCTATTTACGTCTCCGATTCCATTATGCCAGAAAAACCTTTATATGGAAAATTAGAAAAAGAATTTGTAAATATGATATCAAAATACAATTAAAAATAATCATTGCATGATAAATGTACAATGTTTAAAATTAGATTACCAATATAAATTAAATTGAATGTACCTTTGCACTTCTAGTGATGGGTTAATCTCATGGCTTAGAGCATTTTTGCACCATTGAACAACTTCTTCAGCGTTCGCAAGTCGGCGTGCAAAGTGGTTCATTTGATATCTTTGAAGTACTCGTTTTATGCATGCTCCCGCACCGTCATGTTCTCCTTTTCCATGGCCAGTCTCAAAGAAATTCCAACAATGTTTAATGGAGGTTTTCTTATGAAGACGACACAACCAAAAAAATGATCGTGCAGATTTGAATTGACCTGCGCATCCGTCCGACCATATCCAATGTTCATTGAATGTTATTCCACGATTTTTCAATGAATCATAAATTTTTCCAAAACAATGTTGTACAAAACATGTATCATGCGTACGATCGTCACTGATATAAAAATGATATTCTTTAATGATATGTCGATTTTCACTCGTGTTTTCTATATGATCGACATTTTGTTCAGCATGTCTATATAGAATATGAACGAGCATGGAGACTTGGTCAGAGTGATAGTATTCACTCTGAATTTCTTTTTGTGGAGCAAATGTGTAGTTTTCTGCAAAATCAATCACTGACAAAATGGTTCCGGGTGGAAAAACTTCACGAGATTTTTTGAATTGCAAGTCTTGCCATCGAGCTCTATGGGAATGCATGGTGTATTTGTAAATTTCTGCTTCAAACTTTCTCAAAAAGTCTATTAGAAAAATTTCGTCTTCTCGTAATTCGATTCTTTTAACACTATCTGCACTTTGAATCGATGTACCGGTATATTCGTATCTCTTCCATTTCACTTTCATGTTGGACAATGATTGATCATTTATATCAATACGATATTTGTTTTGAAATTTAGTCAAATTTCCACAATCATCGCATTTTTTACCACCAACACATTTCTTTTTGTAAAATAGTTCATCGCTTTCTCTTTCACATAGAATTTGAGATATGAATTCACTGATAGTGGAAGGAGGAGGTGAATCATTCCATAATGTTCTACCGAAATCAAGGAATGTGTCATAATATAACTCAAATTCCACATGATAACGGCAACAACAAGTGTCGCGTACGGTGATAGGTTTTACATACCATGGTTTTTGTTGAACAAAAGCACTGAGTGAAGCTTGAATTTGACGATTCTCTTCTTTGAACTTGTTGAATAACTCTATTTGAGTGGTTTCCAAGAGATGTTTTTCATGTTCTTCGTATTGATTTCGCGCTATTCTTCTTCGCATCACATGTCTTGCAGTGGGTGAAACACGCGAATTGTTCTTCCAATATTCATATATTATTTTTTTAACATCTTCTCCAAGTCTATCTTTGTATGGTTGCCTACAAATAGCTCTCCAACAAGTGAGTTCATCATTTACGTCTATTTGCAGTCGAAATTTTCGATGTTTGTGCAGAGTTTTTCGCGAGGTTCCCAGTGCTCGTGCCATAGATGTTAGATTCAAACGATTCTCTTGAGTACTTGGTGAAACCATTGACATTTGTATTCCTCTACGTATATTTGAAACATTTTTATCTCTAGATCTCTTAATTGACTCTATAGCACTACTCATATTTTTTATCACCTCTTCTTTCATTTTTTTATCTTTGGTTGATTTTCGAATACCCAATAGTGTTGTCGCTTCTTTTAATTTCCTTGATGATAAGAGACCTTTCAACATTTGAGCTTGAACTGTCACCTCAGTTTTGAAAAACATTTCCAAAATTTTCTCGACACGATATCGTATAAAATAGTCAGGTTTTTTATCTCCATATGTGCGAGTGTCTACATTTTCTAACATCTCATTATCGATAGTGATTTCATCTGTACATATTCGAAAAAATAGTACATATTCAATAAATAACTAAATTAATAAATATGTCAATAAATATTAGGAAAATTTTAAATATATCAATAGATCATAATATCTACATTTACATACCCGATTCAATTTCTGCTTGAGGTTGGTTTTCTTCTTCAATATTTTGAGGAGTATCTCTGTCTGTTTACATTAAACAAAATATTTTTCAAACTAGTTCATCAAATAAAAATTGAGCTTCACATTGTACATTGGGAAAACTTTAAAAATATATCAATAGATCATAATATTTACATTTACATACCTGCTTCAATTTCTGCTTGAGGTTGATTTTCTTCTTCAATATTTTGCGGAATATCTCTGTCTGTTTACATCAAACAAAATATTTTTCAAACTAGTTTATCAAATAAAAATTAAGCGTTACATTTTACATTAGGAAAATTTTAAATATATATCAATAGAGCATGTAATATTTACATTTACATACCTGCTTCAATTTCTGCTTGAGGTTGATTTTCCTCTTCAATATTTGAGAGAGCTTCTAACTTTCTTTTGTGATATTGTCTCATCTCTTCTCTACGTTCCTCGGGCTTTCTTTTTCGATCATATTTTCTCACACAAGTTCTTCGATTTCCCATGATAATAGGGTATGAGGTTTAAAAAATTTCCTTTAAAAAATTAGACAATAACTCAATTACAAACAATATCAAAAAAGATTTAATTTAAAAAAATATTTTCTAAAAAATACGTAATCCAATCCAAAACACGTACATATCTCTACGAAAAATCACACCGCCTCCAAGAAATGTCTTCCAAAAAAATTCTTTAAATCTTAAAATGTAAAGAAAAATTTTTGAACAAAAAAGCTCAAAAGATTTATTTCAACACAAAACATGTACATACCTCAAAGAAAAATCACGTCGCCTCCAAAAATGTCTTCCAAAAAAGTTTTTTAAATTCAAACTTTGAACCTCCAAGAAAAATCACGCCGCCTCCAGAAAATGTCTTCCAAAAAATTTTTTTGACCCCAAACTTTGAAGAAAAATTTTTGAATTCAAACCAAGTTGTAAGATGAAAACATACCAGTAGGGATATGACTTGTTTTAAGGCATCTGGTGCATATGAAACCCACTTTAAATGTGACTTCTTCAATGGCACATGGGCACAATTCCACAGGTGCAATTGATCCCCTTTCGAGGTTTATTGTTTTATCATCATAGTATAACCTAGCATTTCTTCAGTTCATATGAAAATGAAAATATGAAAGCTTTTGTTGGGTATTGATTCTAATAGTCTCGGTTCTATTATCTGATTATTTCACACTCTCATTCTATTCACAAGGGAGGAAATTCCTCGCATGGTTATTTGCATACATTGACCTTTTTTTAAATATGAAGACGACTATGACCCTGAAATTAGCATTGTCACTATGGTTCATTATGCTTCATAGAAAGAAAAGGTTTTTTCATACTTTCTCTTGAACCATAAAAATAATAATAATAATAACCGTTCAGAGATCCATCTACTCACCTTAGTTGAAGAACTTAGGAAACCCTTGCGGTTGTGCTTTTTGTTTTGGGGAGGCGTATTTTTTATAGAAGACGCTCAAATAGCTTCCACCTCGATGGACCTAAAATATTCCAAATCAAAAACACAAATCTTAACAGAAGGGTATTAGGCAGAGCAGGAAATAGCATTGGAAAACGAGGCAAATATCAAAGGTGCAAGAGAAAGGGACGCAGATTCTCGAGAAATAACAAGAGAACGCGCCAGGGAACAGGCTAAATAACAAACTCAAGAACAATTAGATGGAGTTGCAAAGGTTCAAACATATCTTCGCCCTCAAAGGAAGTTGTTTTCTTTCAATTAGTCATCTACATGCATGATTGTGCCTAATCTCCACCTGAAAAATGCACCAGCATCTGAAAACTTTGGAATTGGCTCCAACGCGGCTAATCCACAGATGGGTATGCGCAACAATAACAATATAATTAGTACTTCATTGAATTTGATCTTGAGAAGTTTGAATCTTGAGGCCTTGCAACAAAAGTCGTTTTATCAATACTTGGTTTCACATACAAAAAAATAGGTTGCCATACTGAATTAATCTATAGTCACATAGTTCGATGGAGCAGCAGCCATGACGTTGCCCTATGAGATATTCCCACTCACAGCAACGTAGCCGATAATTCAAACCAATAGACAAATCATAGTAATTTTTCAAGCTCAAGTGACTCGGCATTTCAAGTCCCTTCAGAATTTTGCAGACAGATTGTGATGTCGGAGAAGCTTTATCATGAGTTTTTTAAGTAGCGAGCCAAAGCCTCAGAATATTAAGTGTCCCCCCTATGTGTAACTCCAACAACATATACACATATTTTTGGAACAATAACACTAATAATATTTTAGTATCGATGCCTTCGAGTTTTTTTGGTGGGAGGTGTATTTTTGGTAGATCCCACCCCATGGGCTCCACCATAGGTAGTTGAAACTTTGGGTAAATTTGTTAAAAAGAAATAATTAACTCCCGCATGGAGATTTAACTATATTTAGAGAGGAAGTTAACTAAGCGTTGAGTAAGTCTAGTTATGTGATAGATTAATTCGGTGAGTGTGTCCATGTCAAGTGAGTCATTAGTCGAAAAGGTTAAATACCCTTCACCGGGTTCATTGTATTTAGAGAAATTGAAGTTCATGTGATTAATAGAAGAGTCGCAGCTCGTGTGTGTTTTTTGTGTGAATTACTTTGTGTTTTATATCCTCTGTCTTTCCAAAAAATTTGTATCGGAACTCAAAAAAGATCAGAAGATCTGTGGAGCCTACAGTGCCGTTGAGAAGAAGACCCAGAGCAAAAAGGCAGACTTTTTTCTTGCAAAATCGAAGGTTCGCACATTTTTATTGCAAAAATCATGTGGCTTCCACTACTTAGTTGAAAAAATGCTCAGCAATTACGAAACTTACGATTTTCAGAAATCGAGTTTATTGCACAGTTAATTAGTTTCGTGGTGCACAATTGGGCTTTAAGTTAAAATTCCGACGACCGTGAGCAAAATACGTCATCACGTCTGACGCGTTAGTAAAAAAAATTTCAATAGTTTAATACGCATGCGTTAGTGAACATGAAAGGAAAGATTTAAAAGGATTAGTATCAACCGTTTTAAAAAAGTTTGATTTCTTTAAACGATTTTTCCATAGAGCACATGGAATTTTGTTTAAAGAGTATTTTAATAATATGAGGGAATTTCTACAAAAGGGTTTTCATTAAGGCTTTTATATAAATAATTTTTTTAAGAGAAATTTTTTGTAACATTTTAAAAAAAAAGATTTTTTAAAAGGTTTAAAATTTAAATGTGGAATATTATAATATTTTTTGTTTAAAAAGAGCTTATTATATAAGTATTTTCTTATATAAAAGAAAAAAACATGGATTTTTCTTGAAAGAGATTTTTTTGGGAGTTTTTCAAAACTCATAAAAGGAGAAATTTAGGCTTTTTGTGACAGAATATTTTCTTGAAGAAATATGGCAACATCGAGTTTCCAACAACAACTTATTTCTTTCAAAGGGAAATATTATGATATTTGGGCCATTAATATGGAGACCATGTTAAAATCGCATGATGTTTGGTATCATGTCATGTTTGGGTTTGTAGAACTTCAGAATGACATAGAATAACAAGCTCTCAGTAATGCAAAAAGGGAACAATGGATGAACGAAAAAAAGAAGAATGCACGAGCGTTACTTCTTATCCATAAGGGAGTGGACTAAGTACTGTTCTAGAAGATTATGGTAAGGTATTCAAGAAAGGAAGCATGGGAAAGTTTGGCGACAAACTATCAAGGTATGACCAAACTCCGTATTGTTAAATTGCAGAGTACTAGGAGATATGAAGGAGACAAAGGAAATCTATTTTTTAATGAATAAACTTATGTTTGTCATAAATTATTTAAAAATTTACGGTGAAAAAATTAAAGATCGAATAGTGATTGAGAAGGTTCTTAGATCTTTGTTGATGCAGAAGTAGATCAAGAGGAAGAGGATGAAGCGGAAGATATGGTAGTCAAAGATATGGTCGAGAAGAGCATAAATATGAAAGTGAAAGCAACAACAGAGTCATGAACAATAATCAAATATATGGCAAATCAAAGGTGAGATTTTCTTATTGCAATAAATTTGGTCACTACGATCGTGATTGCAGGAAAAATATTGCTGATCAAGAAAACCATTGAGCTAATGTTTGTACAGAGAAAAATAGCTCCATGTTCCTAGCTTGCAACACCATGCATGAACCTTGTCATAATGTGTGGCTATTAGACAGTGGTTACAGTAACCGCATGACATGAAACAAGAATTTGATTGCAAATTTTGATCAATCTGTGAAGACATAGGTAAAGTTGGGGACTAACAAGACTGTGGATATAGATGGAAAAGGAGTGGTCAACATTATAATCAAGAAGGGGGAGTCAAAGACAATATCAAAGGTATATTATTTCCCTGGACTGAAATATTATCACATAAGTGTTGGTCACTTGACGTAGAAGGGATACAAGGTTATCTTTCAAGGACAAGAGTGTGTTATTTATGACAAGCCCCCAAGCAAGAAGCTGATAGCAAAGGTGAAAATGAAGAGGAACAAGTTATTTCCTCTACTTATGAATTACAATGATCAAGTCAGTTTTTTTAATATTGGAGGTTGTAATGATTACTGGTTATGACACTTTCGGTTTGGACACTTGCACTTTTCTCGATTAAGATTGTTGTAGCAGAAACAAATGGTCAGAGAATTACCTCACATCAAAGAACCTACTAGTACGTGTGAGTGTTTCATCATGGGAAAGCAACATCGTAGAAGTTTTCCAAAGGGATTTTCATATAGAGCAAGACAACCTCTTGAGATGGTGCATACAAACTTGTGTGGACCTATGAGGACACAGTCGATTGGTGGAATTTGTTACTTCCTCACTTTTATTGATGACTCTAGCAGAAAGACCTGGGTTTACTTTTTGAATCATAAGTCTAAAGCTTTTACAAAGTTCAAAGAGTTCAAAGCATTAGCATAGAACCAATGTAATCAACAGATCAAGGTATTGAGGTCAAATCATGGGGGAGAATATGATTCAAAGGCATTCCATGAATACTACAAAGAACATGGAATCAGAAGATAGTTTACAACTAGGTGCACACTGCAACATAATCATATAACATAGAGAAGTAATAGAAAAATCATGAACATGACAAGGAGCATGTTGAAGGGAATAAACTTGTCTAATGAGTATCAAGCAGAAGCAGTTGCATGCGTTGTTTATGTGATAAACATATCACCTATAAAGAGTGTGATGAACATAGTACCAAAAGAAGTATGGTCAGGAATTACATGTCGTATACCTCATCTTAGAGTTTTTGGATGTGTAGCCTATGCACATGTGCCTAACAAGATAAGAGGAAAATTGAATGATAAAAGAGAAAAATGCATATTTACTGGTTATAGTGAGCAATCAAAAGCTTACAAATTATATGATCTTGTCACGAAGAATGATCCGGATCTTGGGGGGGAGGCCCCCAAGATCTAAAAATTTGAAATAGATCTGACAAGATCTGCAAAATTAGAATGCCAGAAAAAAAGAGAGAACACAAAGAAAATAAAACCACAAAGAAAATTGTTTTATTAAAACAGAGAATAACTGTAGAAGCTACATTGTGGCGAAAAATATGTCCTTTTACAAAGTGAGGCTTGTTATTTATAGCCTTTTTTTGAGATATAATACCATGGGTGGATACCATGGGTAGATGCCACTTACAATACCATGGGTAAATCCCATGTGTGGATGAATACCATGGGTGGATACATACCATGGGTCACTTACAATACCATGGATGAATAAATATCATGGGTGGATGAATACCATAGGTCGGTGCCATTTATAATACCATAGGTAAATTCCATAGGTGGATGGATAACATGGGTAGATGAATACCATGGGTTAATGCCATTTTCCATTCGGATCATTCCTCCCTCCTTAAGAAGCAATGATCCCCATTGTGTGAAGTTCCCTCCTGAGAAGCCTTTTTTGAATATGAAGAGCCACTGAAGAGAAGATTTTTGTGTAGTTAACCCATAACCGTGATGAATGAAGATCCGAGGATAGATATACCCTGTAATTCTTGTGACCAACTGTGATATTGATAGTGTGCGGCCTAGAAAATGGACTTCAATGAAGTGTGGGTTTGTGGATGAACCAAAACCATGACAAATGAAGATTCAAGGATAGAGATACCCTGTAATTCTTGTGGCCAACTTGTGACTAACAGTGTGTGGCCTAGTAAATGGGCTTCGATGAAAATGATTTTGTGCAGTTGACCCATAACCATGATGCTGATTGTTGATGAAGTAGCAGGTGCCTACATAGCTTGGGGTGGGAGGGCATGTCTCTAAATAACCCAAGCTGAACACTGCTATGATGAAACTGATGAATGTGAAGCAGGTGCCTACTAAAGCGGGGTGGGAGGGCACGTCTCCAAATGGAACCTGCTCTGAATGCTGCTCCAGATTTAAAATGAGCATAACTCGGTCAATATAACTCATAATATCTATTATAACCTATTTTTCTAAATGGAACAATCATTCTTCATCTTCTCCATGTTTGAAACCACTATCTGGAGGCTCTAGACTCTCAAATTCGTGCTGGAACTGTCTTGCTGTCACAAAATTTCTGAAAAATTAGTTGATTTTAAATCAACGATCACTGCCACATCTGGACTCTGATTCGACAATTTTTTTTTTTTTGAACTTGGGTGATTTTTCAAGAGGAGCTCAGATCTATATCCATTCTTCTAAAATTTTGCACTAAAAATTGCAAAAAATGACAGGAGAGCTGCCGTCCATGAATTTTTCGTCAGAAAAATTGCTTCAACATTGCTCATTTTGAATCAGCGATATCTCCCTCATCCGAACTCCAATTTGGTCGATTTTTTTTTTTTTAATTGAGTATTTTTTTGCAAGGAATCCAGATTAGGTCTTTTTTTTTTTTTTTTTTTCACCAAAAGTTTCATATCTGATCTGAAAACTTTCCACCCAAAAAAATTCATGGATTTTGCTGAAGATTGCTACAAAACATTGAAACTGAAATATGTTTCAAACCCTCATTCCCATGGAGGCGTAACCTGAATCTAATACCACTGATCCATATCTTTGGAGGAGTCCCTCAATATCTAAAAAGTAGAAGTGCATTTGACAAGATCTGCAAAATTAGAATGCCAGAAAAAAAGAGAGAACACAAAGAAAATAAAACCACAAATAAACTTGTTTTATTAGAAAAGAGAATAACTGTAGAAGCTAAATTGTGGCAGACAATCTGTCCTGTTACGAAGTGAGGCTTGTTATTTATAGCCTTTTTTTGAGATAGAATACCATAGGTGGATACCATGGGCCAATACCATGGGTAGAGGCCACTTACAATACCATGGGTAAATCCCATGTGTGGATGAATACCATGGGTCACTTACAATGCCATGGGCGAATAAATATCATGGGTGGATGAATACCATGGGTCAATTCCATTTACAATACCATGGATAAATTTCATGGGTGGATGGATAACATGGGTAGATGAATACCATGGGTTGATGCCATTTTCCATTCGGATCAAAGAATACCATAATACACATAGATTTTGTGTTTAAACAACAAGAGTCATGGAATGGGGTTGTAGATTAAACATTTGATGCAAAAGCACCATTAATGGAAGAGGATGATGTAGAAGAAAAGTTGTAGCAAGAATAAAAAGAGAAGACACCAAACAATCACACCAGTAAGGACTCCAAGATTTTCAAATCAGCATGGATCTTGAAGAATATTAACATACCATAATTCTCTCAGCAGCCAACCAGGTGATGAATCTAGCAATGGTAAGAGAAATATGAGAAGTATGAAAGATATTTATGATGATTTGGATGTTAGTTCAAATTTTGCATTGTTATCATTTCAACCTTCTTCGTTTTGAGAAGCAATCAAAGATGTAAATTAGGTGCAAGCCATGGATGAAGAAATTGAAGCTATTGAAAATAATGATACATGAGATTTTTTTAATTTACCGAAGGATAAAAACCTCATTGGTGTGAAGTGGGTGTACAAGAAAAATTTGAATGAGCATGGTGAAATTGATATATTTAAAGCAAAACTTGTAGCAAAAGGATTCTCACAGCAACCGTGAATATAATTTCGAGAAACGTTTTCTCTGGTAGCAAGATTGGATACTGTACGAGAAGTTCTAGCCATAAAAACTCAGAATAAGTCGGAAGTATATCAGATGGATGTCAAATCAACGTTCTTTGATAGAATTCTAGAAGAAGCGATTTATGTGCAGCAACCGCCAGACTATGAAGTTGAAGAAAACACTCTATGGACTGAACCAAGAACCTAGAGTATGGTATAATATAATTGACAGCTACATGATCAAGAATGGATTTTTGAGAAACAACATTAAGCCTACATTATACAAAAAGGTAAACGAGCATGGACAAATTTTGATTGTTTTCTTATATGTTGATGATATGATTTTTACATGTGATCTTGAGTTAGATGAATTTAAAGTGTCCATGATGAAAGAATTTGAAATGAAAAATATTAGTCTCATGAATTATTATCTTGGCGTTGAAGTTGAAAAATATGAAAAAAGGAATTTTAATTTTTCAAAATAAGTATGCTAGAGATTTGCTGAAAATATTCAAGATGGAAAATTTCAAACCTATCCCTACACAAGTCGTAATAGGTACAAAGTTAAGCAAGGATGATGAAGGATCAGATGTTAATCCAACTCTATTCAAAAGATTGGTTGGCAGCGTCATGTATTTCACAACTACAAGACCAGATACTATGCAAGGAGTGAGTTTGATTTCCATATTTATGGAGAATCCGAACCACACTCATTAGAGTGAAGGGAAAAGAATTCTAAGATACATAGCAGGAACTAGAGATTGTGGCATAATGTATGCAAGTACAAAAAACAAATATTTGATTGGGTACACCGATAGTGATTTTGCAGGTAGTTTGGATGATGGGAAGATAACTTCCAGTTATGTGTTTCATCTTAGTTCAGATGTGATTTCATGGGAATCTATGAAGCAACTTATTGTGACATTATCATTAGGAGAAGCAGAATATGTAGCAACAAAATCAGCAACACGTCAAGCAATATGGTTAAGAAGAGTATTGGATGGACTCAAGCAGAACAACAAGGAGCAACAATAATATATTGTGACAACACCTCAACGATTGTACTATCCAAGATTAGTGTGTTTCATCAAAAGAGAAAGGATATTGTTACTAGATATAATTTTATTAGAAAAGTTATGAGCAATGGAGAAGTTTACTTGAACCCTTGTAAACGAGTGATCAATTGGCTGATATATTTACAAAGACGTTAGCAACATATATGTTTAATTCTCACAAAAGAAACATGGGTGTTGTAAGCCTAGGTCAGACATAGACGAGCATGCATGCTTGAGTTGTCATGAGTTATGTTTTAGTTTAGTGGTCATAATTAAGGGGAAGTGTTAAAAAAACTAATTAACTCCTTCATAAATATTTAACCATATTTAGAGACTCATTTAATTTAGTGTTGAGTAATTTTAGTTATCTGATAGAATAGTTTGGTATGTGTGTGCATGTCAAGTGAGTTGTTAGTCAAAAAGATAAATACCCTTAACTCAGTTCATTGTTTTTAGCGAGATTGAATTTCGTGTGTTTTGTGTGAATTACTTTGTGTTTTATATCCTTTTCCTTTCCAACAAAATTTAACGAATTTCAATCGAGAATTTGAGATAATGAAACTTCGTATAAAGGTACCCCAAGCCAAAATTCTAGGCGAATGTAGACTTTGGATCAAATCAACAAAACGAATCGAAAAACAATGAGCCTATAATAAGACCCCAAATGTGAATGGCGAACCAAAAACCTGAGAAAATTAATTAAATAATTTGAATTATGTGTTTTTCTTCCATACTTTGGTTAAAGAAATTGATGACATTTTATATTTAAAAAATCAAACAAATTTAACTCAAATTCAAAGCAATATCGATTGCTATCTGGTATAATAATAGGCTTGGGTTGTGCATGAATAGAATATTCTCATTCTCTAAAAACGTTATTGATAACTTAATTTTTGGTTATACATCAAGAACATTTTATTTAAATATTTGATTATATGGGAATTTCTTTACAGTTGCAAGTGCATAAGTTCGACAATAAATCTCTTTTCCATAGGAGTTAGAAAGAAAAGAACCAGCGTTGAAAATCTTATATGTGTGACTTCATATAAAAGATCATTTCGAATGCACGTAGTAGACTTCACGGATTTAATAACATACCCATATGTACTAAAACAGAAAAGAGCGTAAGATCATTTTCAATGCACAGATTAGACTTTATTGATTTCATACTATACCCAACGGTACTAAAATAGTAAAGAGCGTATGGGCATGCATGTTAGATTCGTTTTCAGTCAAAGTAAAAAAAAAATATGTGATGAGAGAGGAATTGATCCAATTAAGTTGTTGAGTGTATTAATGTTAAAGATTAAGTGAACTGTATATTAGTTAATACAAGAAGAACATTAAAGAAGTTGATATAAAACAATACAAGAATCTGTTTTTTTCTATTACTGTTAAATGAAGTATTTAACAATTGCCCAATATTGGAGGAAGTGGTTAAGAAATTGTGAAGATTTAAATGATCAAGTTATTTTGAATATTGGAGGGAGTGTTTAAGGAATTGTGTAGATTTAAATGATTAAGTTATTTTGAAGATAAGAAAATTCTATATGGTTTGAATACTAGAATGAATATATAAATATAATTTTTTGGTATTGATATTAGTTCCTTCCTTTTAATAGATTATCTTAGTTCTTTTAATCTTTCCGCCAACAACGATAATAAATATTACATGTATGTATAAAAAAATTGATTCGTTAAGGTATTTGTTTACATTTGGCTTATACTTTCTTAGTAAGTGTACAAAATGGAAATAAGAAACTTAAAGAATTCATTTTAATTACAATGTAACTGCCAGATTTACAGATTTGAGTTTTGCACTATAAACAGATATGGACTCAATATTGGGGTAATTCTTGGATTGAAGTGAAAGAAGATATATTTAGTATATAGTGTAAGTGGTATGTTAAAATCATGTATTCAAATAGCAGGAAATTTGATAAAAGTAATAAGTATTTTATAATTATTGTTGAAAATGGTTATAAAGAAAGAACATACTAGTAAAGACATGAATGAAACCCCTTAAATATCTATGTCAAATATAACAAATAAACGAACAAACATGACTGAAGTCGGCAAAAGTTCATTCCAAGACTTTGAATAAATTACTAATACAATGATAATGAAGTTAACTATCTAAGTAAAAACACATGGAGCTTCCATGTTATTCCTATTAATATAATAAACCAAACAATCCTATTTTTGAGTTCAGTTGAAATGGTAACAAAGTATACTGCATGGTTACATGCACAAACGAATTCTACGGAACAGAAAATAATGATAATAATATAAAGCAGTGAATAGGGAAAGAATAAATAGATAAATACGGATTATAAGTCAGCCGAGTAGCAATTATTATTATACAAGAGTAAGTCTTTTTTAAAGTGTAAAAAATCAAGGTGACAATTATTTACGAAATTAAGAAAATAAGTTGTATGTGAAACGATTATATTTTAAAAAATCTTAATTATGAAGGTCACAATTGCTTACGAAAGTAAGAAAATAAACGATTATACAAAAAAATGGAAATGGAAACGATTATACACGCTTATTTATCTCTTATTCTAATGGCCATAGTATGGATCTACTACTACCACATTTTATACCATAAATTGGATGAAATTCTACATTGTAAATTAGGTAAATTATTCTATATGGCTCATAGCAAAACACAGAAAACATTTTTTTAACCACGTCAAAGAAATCTTTCATGTTCCTGTAGCTCCCATGTTCTTTTAAACCATATCTAAACAATTTAATATAAAACAAGACACCATGCGATACTACAATGCAGGTATGTATAAAAAGCTAATGAAGGGTTCGGTACGACGCAAAGTCGAACCCTATAACTAAAAAATAAAAATAAAAACAATAAGGGTTGAACAATATAATAATGCAGTGTCGGTTAAGGTTAATAAAGCTTATTAGTAATGATACGTTATTAGTAACTTAAGGAGGAATGATGAAATTAATTAGGGTGTTGTGTATGTAATATCGTAACTTTTTATTTAAAATTAGTGTTGTTGAATAATTAAATTTTATTAAATTTTATATGGATATAATAAGATGAATATTTTTTTAATTTTAAATATAAGAATTAATTTTTATATTTAAAGTCATTTATATTATTTTATCTAAATAAATTATATTTTCAAGTTTATAAACAATATTTTCTAATTTTTAATTAGAAAGATTAATTCTTAATTTTTTATTTTTTTTTTATGAATTTAGCAATATTTTTCTATTCATTATCTGTAAAGAAGGTCACAAAAATATATGTTGTCGATGATCTCAATCTGCATGAAGGTAGGTCTGTTGGCCATTAGTCTGCATTAAACACCATCCAAAATTTGAATATTTTGAGCATGTTCAACCGACTTTTGGAGCCCATACTATCTAGTATCATACAACATCTACTATAACATATCTTTCTAATCAAGTAAAAGCTATCTGACATCATAATGAAATAATAACAAAAATCATTGAAATTGCAATCATCTAATCATCAGAGGAATCCACTGGTGCTAGATCCCTCTCGCTTGAGCCAGGAATTTCTTGTTGCTACATACTCTGTAGCATCTTCTCCATGCGACCTAGCTTGACATTTTGGTGTAACAGCTGCACGTGTTGGTGAGCCCTGGTATTGCACCAAGAGTGCTGCAACTCTGAGGGGTTGCCTTAGTTTACTTTATCAACCCGGGGTTCATACAAACTTTGAGGTGATAGTGTTATATACATAGCAGATGCATTATGTTCATGTCATTCTCTTCTGCATTATGAAATGGTGCTACTTCTAGGGGTTCTTAGTGAAGTCTGTCACACTTCAATGAAACTAAACTAAATTGCAGAAAGGAAATGACGCAAATGGAACTAATTTAATGTGAAAGAAGGAAATGACTGTAAGAAACTAAGTTAAATCGCTGAAAAGAAATGACAGGAAGGAAACTAATTTAATTTTTAGAAAACAAATAGCAGAAAGGAACCTAGTCCTAAACCACACTTAACTTGGTCAAATGGCTAAATGCACTCTACTTATCTTATGATCTATCTACCATCCTTCTATCCATGCAACTAGGCTATCCATGACTTACCTCTAATTAAAAAGAGTTAATTTGCAGCTTGGAGGGAAGAAAAGGGTTAAAATAGGCTAATGGGGGGTTTAACACATGAAACAATGTTTGAAAGTGGAAAGAGGGGGTTAAAACCTTATGAAACTTTATTATAGCATGAGAAATGGATTTGGAGAGGAAAGAATTCAAAAGTGTGATGGTAGAGTGCAATGGAGGAAAAAATTTGCGATGTGCGATGTTGCAAACACAACTTCGCAAGTTTAAAGGGATAGCGGTAAGGATTCATAAGAATGAACTAAGTTGTGCGAAGTGCAAATTGCGACGTGGTAAAGGTTGTAGGTTGCGATATGTGATATGGTAAGTTATGCGCAGTGCGAAGTGCGATGAGTGACGTGGCGGAGTTATGGCATCGGAAAAATGAGCAGTAATTGTTATGCGAAAATTTTAAACGGTGCGAAGTGTGATTTGTGATTTCACAGTATCATAATCACAAGGAATGAGCGCTAAGCATTAAAGGTAAAAGGTAAATGTTGCAATTTGTGTAGTGCAATGTACGGTGGTGGGAGACTCGAGGAGCAAAGGCAGATGTCTGGTTTTCAATGGTTTTGAATGGTTTTTCACGTGTTTTGCATAAAAATTTAAGGTGGCCGTGATCAGAGAAATAACAGAGAAATAAGGCTTTGAAGGACTTAAGTGCATTATGTAAAGAAAAGGTATATAAAACATTAATATGAGAAGAAAAGGAGGGGAATGGAGGCATACGAGCAGTGCTCATAAGTGAGACACACCTGCGGATTCATGCACGGGAAACTAACAGAAATGCAGGATGAAACAATGAAAGAAAGAATTGGACTTGGTAGCATAAATTCTTCTGAAAACTCAAACAGAAAGCAATTTTTGCCTATGGGAACGTATGCCCTACTCGAACTTTATTGACAGAGATGAGAGGGGGGACTTGACCACAGTTTTTTGGGTTTTTCCTCTATTTTACTATACATAAGCAATTAAAACTACAACAACACAAAAACGAAATAGCAATGAAACTAATAAGAAGTAGATCTATCTTAAATGGTAAAAGCAAAACTAGCTGAATGGCAGAGAGAAAATGGTATTAACAGCAGAGAAGTTGAGGCACATGGATTGGGCCCTAAACCATGAGCCTAGCCCTATGAAACTTAAAGCAGTCAAATGAAATTAGTCTACTCATTTCATAAAAGAATAACTTCATACATCTCTGAAACATTGATCACTACATAAAACAGAAATCTCAATAGCCCACAACAATAATCCTGAATGGAATCGAGACTAGAATAGACTCACTAGCTAACTAACTAACTCCTTCCTAGCTCTAGCTCTGCTCTATTTACTCTACAGGGAAGCTACAAATAACTCCCTTGAAAATGGTGATTGCGTCCACTTTGACTCCATGTAAACAGAGATTGAGTGCCCTTCATCTTCAGTTGCTTGGATGCCTTTTGGAATTCGATTTGCTAGTGACTCCAAGTGAAGTATGACCTGAGTGCACTTCATCTTGAGTTTCTTGGCTACCTCTGGAATTCGAATTGCTCGAGGGGGATCTCATGAGGATCCTTTGGTTCCCTTGAGAGTTAAGGAGGGTGGAAAATCCCCTTGAATCTCTACAATATTTCTCCCTAATTTCTTGATGTTGTGATCATCATTCTCCTCCTGATCTTCCAATGGCAGGGAGCAAGTCCCTAAATCATCTCCTTCTCCAAATATGTATAATATGCCAAATATTCTCACAATATTATACAAAAATAACCAATATTAGGGAAAAATATGAAACTACCTTTAATGCTCCCTAAGAACATATTAAAGCATAAGAAAACATTACTAAGTGCAGAAGGAGAGATTTAATATATCCTTTTATGTGCATAAGGAAGGTAGATGGGCCTAAGAAAGGTTAGATGGGCATTATTTTATGTCTAATTTAGAGGCCCATCACCTGTATCGACTGAACTTCCTTTTGGATCACCTGAAAACTTGGTTCATCTGCCCTGTTATGTTGTAGTCCCTATTGGACTCGTTCCTCGTGCTGCTGATTGTTTTCTGACATTACTCTTGCCAAAAAAAAAATCATTATCTAATAATTCTGGATGACTTGTCTAAACAGAGACATCCTAACTCTTGTATTTCTTGGGTCTATCACCAGAGGTTCCCATGCCTCTTCTTTCCTTTTTTCCGTGCCCGCTATGTCTCTCAGTTAAGTTTCCCACATGTAGATTTCATATTTCACCGGGAAAGGTGAGCCTTGGTACTATGCATGAAAAATATTCTGCATTGTCTCCGCCCCCAATTTTCTTCCCCTTTTTCGAGTAGCCCTTCTTGTGCTCACTGCATCCAGCCTTTTCCATTTTCCACAATCCTTGCCACCTGCATGACCCTTCATGCCACCCTCCCCTTATTTCTTAATTTTCCTGATCTCCTTAGATGCAACTTGCAACTGCGGTGTGACCAACCACTCACCCTGTCTATCCGTTCGAACAGTGGTCGCAGCCTTGGTCGCTCGGCTTTCTCTATGGCCTACAGAGACATCACGACCCCAAATTAAGTTATCAGTGGTTTTTTTCCATAAGTGAATGCCCCAATTCCCTTGCTCCATCACCCTTTTTGAAAAAGGAAGATTTGCAGGAGTTACAGTTTTGCATGGTAGCATCCTATCAGGGGACCCCCATTCCTACCCATAGTCTGACGGTTCCCCTTCTCCCTCTGCAAAGGCGCTCTGCTAATTCTCCAAGGACCAACCTAGTCTGTATTTTGTGCCACCTCTCACCTCATTCCACTTTCTATCCTAGTGAAATTCTTCCCTCTTTTGTTGGGTTTGCTTTGCAGAACAAACAAGCCTTCAAAATATTCGAGGAAGTACCCTCTCCCCCCTTCCCCTCTCACCATCATCTCATCCACTCCCCCTGCTAAAGAAATTCTACCCTCAATGCCAAGGAAGATGGTTCGCTGCTGCCATCCAACATATAGCATGGGATCTTTAGAATTACGAGGAAAACCAAAAATGAGGGTTCTCTCCACACTTAAGGGATGCAAGGCGGCTTTCTGCAAGGGTTTACTCAGCAGAAAAACAATACCAAGGCCATACATCGACTGTGCATGTGCCCATTGGGAAGAATAGTAAACCTAGCTGACTTCGACGAAACAAAACAATTCATCATACAAACTAAAGCCATGTCAACCATTTTTACTATTAGAACCCACAGAGAGAGTATTTGACTTTCTACAATATCAATCACAGTGAACGTATGGACAACATACCATCGTTTACACTAGCGTTGTTGTTCTCCCAAGCTCCTCTCCTATTGCAGACTCTGCCCTCGTCTCGTTCTGCTATGATAAATGGGCAGATGCATGCGTTGCATGTATTCATTAATCTCCCGATTTCGAACCTTGGCCTTTGATGGGCGTGAACTTGCCCACCTCCTACCCGTCTTATCTCTCATTACCCCATTCGTGTGGCGACTTTGGTTTCCCTGCCGGCCTTCCTCTCTCTCTGCTTGGCCCACCATCCACATGGGGGATGTTCAGAGCCTCTTGTCTATTCACACCCCTATAGAGGTTGAATTAATTCTTAATTATTATGTTTAAATTAATTTATATTATTTTATCTAAATAAATTATATTTGAAATTTATATATTTTATGAGTTTTAGACATAATGAGTAATAGTTTTAAAAAATCTATAAATAAGTAATATTTTGAAATTTTCGTAATGTTAAAATGCTTTTATTTGACCAAAAAAAAAAAATTAAATTTAATATAAAATTAACCACTATTTTAAAATTAGTAATTTAAGTGAAAAAATTTCATATAATATGAGATTCCTTATCTTACATATGAGATATCGACACAGTTAAAATCATTCTTAAATAAAATGTGAAAAAACCAAAATAGTAAGTATTAATGATAACTATATTAAATATAATTATTAAATAATAGATAAATATTAAATAATAGTTTACATCACGAGGGAATTTTTTTAATATACTAAATAATAGTTAACCTCACAATGGAAATTCCAAAGGAATTGGAGCATTTTCGAAATTGTGAATTCGAAAACAATTTTTTTGAAACTCTAGCAAAACAATAATGTTAGAGTAAATAGACACGTTGTATTTAGCGATTTTCATTACAGCTACTAGACATAATGTTGAGTAAATAGACACGTTGTATTTAGTGATTTTCATTACACCCACTGGACAGTCGAATGTAAATTGAAATCATGAGATGAAATTAGTTGAGAGATCAAAGAAGGCCTCTATGAACAAATCCGATCATTTTCTGAATTGAATCTCACTAGCTCAATGCTTATATGAATAATTACTTTCCATACTTGCAGTTTAGCTTCTCATTATAAGCATATAAATCCTCTTTTTTCCTCTCTTTTTTTTTTGAGCTAGGACTGGTTACTATTGAATTATGGTTTTTGTACACTTAATAAGAATAAGATGCTTCGGCTTATTATTTATACATGTAATGTTGTTATCACTAGTATTACATGTAATATTGTTATCACCACTAATATTATTAGTGATGGTAGCGATGGGATTTAATTTATAATCCGTTATTGGCGTTATTGGTGTGGTGCCTAATTTCTAGAATAGTAGTTTGCTCTAATTTATATATTTATATATATATCGAAGTGAATTTTTGCTACTCATTTTAACTATATATGAATAAAAGTGTTTTATTTATTTTTTTAATATTATTATACATAATCTACAAAGAACACTCACCACGGCTAACCTAATACTTTAAGTCATTTCCAAATTTCCTCCACTTGGCACAATACAATATTGATAACCTCTAATTACTAATTACTATTAATAGTGGGAATAAGTCTCTTCCATATAAAGATAAAAGTTAAGAATATGAAGAGTGACGTTATGTTTAACTCACGATCTTACGAAAATATCATTATAGAGAAGTAGGTTAACAAATTGGGATTGGAATTATATGATAAACTAAGCTCATATCTATTGGGATGGGTAAATAAAGATGTAAAGATAAAGGTAAAAAATGAGTAGAAAAATAAATTTTCTATCAATGTTTATTTTATTGACGAAGTAGAACTAGATGTATCTTGTGTGAATTGTGGGATCACCTCATAATTCTTAAACAACTATGTGTTATCCACATGTTTGTTGAAATGCACTAATATTATGGTACTTTTTAGCTTTTCAAAAAGTGTGAACATTTTTTGTTGTATTATTCATCTTTTCTTGAATTAGATTTAGTAAATGGTCAGTAAATGTTTATCAATTGTTAATAGGGATGATAAACGTCTAAACAATTACTCCATAATATTAGTGTCACACACCCTAAAGGTAACTTCTCTAACATTTACCAACATCAAAAAGAAATTTTTCTTGGAAAAATAGAATCCTAAGTAATGATAAAAGGTTGACCATATGTTATCGCTTTTAAACCATAAATGAAAGGCTAAACCAATCTTTGATATCCACAATATTAGCCTATGATCTACAAATTGAAAATATTTCATCTTATATGATTATATGTATTACATCGAACATATAATTACAATTAACTAATATGATATTGTATTACTTTAACATATGGTTATGAATACATTCGAATACAATGATCTGATACCTTATACCGATGTTCATTACCTTGATTAATACTATGTTTTACCTCCTCATGGTAACTATGATGTTCTACGGTCTAACCATTGTTGAGCCCCACCCTAGAGTCATGCTACTTGGGTTAGGGTAGGAACTCGAACCTTTGACTCCATCCTGATTCTACATTTGGCACGTATCTTGGGATCAATATTTGATCCATGGCTCTAGTTGAAGATCCTCAATCGACAGTGAGGAATACATTGGGTTAGGCTAGGTAGCTACCACCTTACCCATTCGGATCGAGGAATCATTTGTGCCTTTCCTGGTAGGGGGTTTTTGCTTTGTTGCTTAGGGTTCTATGACAACTCTTAAACATTTTAACCAGTCAGACACAAAGTTTTGCAGTCAAAAGCCTTGCTAGGTAGATCACGTTACAATTAATTATTTTATTTTGATTTATGACTAGTCTTCCAAACGGTTTTGTTAATTTGATAGTCTCCTATCTTAACAGGTTTCACACCTGGTCCAGTTGTACCATGCCATCGAGGCCAATATTTTAGCAGGGTCTCACTATAGGTAATTTGATCTATATTTGAATTTTTTTTCTCAAGAATTTATTGATATTAAAATGATTGAGGTTTTTGGCAAGCTCACCAGAAACCTCTTTGGTCGAGGAGAAGGTATAGGGTTTTACAAGCATGGAGGTTATATTAGCTTTTCAGAAATTTTTTCTAGCTTCTTATAGAGTTCCATCTAAAAAAATTATTTCCCTTTCTACCGGTATTCCATTCTCTTCATTGGTATGCTTATTTTGAAAAAACAAGTTTTGGGCACTTACTCATTTCAGTCGTTTTATTCCAGGTATTTATCCACTTATTTTAAGGTTGTCTAGTTTCCTGAATTAATTTCTTTTCCCTCTATTTGAGGGATTGAACCCATGAGGGTTTGAGGGTTTTAATGCTTTAGAGACTGGCTTGTCTTTTCTTTTGAAAATATGATATGTTTATGTGTCATGTTTCTAGAGGGTTTATTTTCTGAAGCAGAATTGGCATTAGAGGAAATTTCAGCCTAAAAGTGCCTATGAAAATTTTTATGTAATTTCCATGTCATAATATGTAAACCAATCAAGATTATTTAAATTTAAAAATAGGCACATGTAAATATTTTGTAGGGAAAAGAATAAAAACTACTTCTTTTGATTGTATTTTTTACTTATCTCCATATTGGTTTTATCAAATTTCAAGTGTAGACACTCGTTGAATGAAAAATTAAATTCCACATCCAACGAGTACCCATCATGCATACATTTTAGAAATACAACCTTGATAAAAATTACAGATACATTAAAAAAGCATATTTCAACGCATTTTTTAATGTATCTGCAAATTTTATCAATGTGGGCCTTCTCAAAAGTATGCATAATGGGTACTCGTTGGATGTGGAATTTAATTCCGCATCTAATTAGTTTCTAAACATGAAATTTGAGTAAACCTATAAGGTGATAATCCGAAAATACAATTAGAAAAAATTGTTTTCTTCTTTTCCCTCCAAAATTGATAACTTGTATTTTATTATTTTTACTATTATTTTATTATTTTTCCTTAGGAGGCCACTTTTAGGTTGAAATTTCCTCTAATGGATCCTTTCTAGCATCCTATTGCTATAATTTATATTTGGGGTTTGTTTCATTTGTTCATATCTCAGTGCCTAGTCATAATAGTAAGACTATTTTGAACTTGATACTACGTATATACAATATATTTTCTGATACATACCCACCATTGTTTGGGTGTGCGTTGTTTATTTTTTCAACATGACTTCAATTTCTCTTTATGTATACATTTAATGGTTCTCGACTTCAATTTTTCTTTATGTATACAGTTAATGGTTCAGTTGGTCTTTCCATGTCTGCAATTGTCATGGTTCCCGTAATATTATGCTCTATTGTTATAATCTCCTATATAACATGATTGTCAAATTGTTCTTATTCAATTACATGAGCTGCAAGGTTATATTGTTTGATAATTAGGATACAAAATTTCCCGTCTGCAATTTCTAGGTTTTTTTTATCAATAAATTAGTTTTGTTGTGACAATATATTATGAGATTAGTTAACAATGCATGTTCCCTCCCAGATATTAAATTGGCTTAGGAATTTGTTATCATGGCTAGGCCATCCCCAACTAGGCTAGGAAGACTAACCACAGAAATTCCAACATTGTACTATATTATGATTTAACTGTATTCAACTAGTTTTCAGGTTTAATTTCTTCAAGACAATGAATACTATATTTTACTAGTAAATGTAAGAACTATTTAATTTATAGGATATAGTCTATTCTAGAAAATTAAATGTATTTTATTCCACATTTCCATTATCGTATCTATTTAACTTGACATACCCTTACCACGATTCAATGTTCCTCTCATAAATCGCTTTTCCTTCGATGATTAAATTAAACAGATTAAATGTACTTATATGTGTCCTCGTTTCCTTGTCCTCATGCCTCATTCAATTTCCGAAACTCTTCGTGGAACATTGCATTAGCCTCCAAACGATGAGATTAATATTCACTATCTCCCCTCATGCTATCCTCACACGGATGTGTTAGTAATTTTCTCATCACGGTCGGCTTCGGTGACTATACGGGTCCTCACTAGACTTAGTCCAGGCCTTGTTGTTGCACAATTATGTTTGACATTTTAGCACGGTCCATTAGTGTGAAACTTCCTTGCTTTCTTTATTCCTAGATACCTCGAGTACATAATACCTCCGTTGGTTCCTTTCTCCGTTTTTTAAACTCAAGGAGTGGTTATGGTAGTAATCGTCTGATCGATAACCAACTAACCACATTGAAATGTGAGCGAGTGAAAAAATGAGTTCCCGGATGAGTTTTCCATAAACTACACTGTGAGAATCTAATTAGATCTAAAAAAATAAAATCAATTTAAAATTGTTTCTTCCAAAATAATCCTCCATTATTTTTTTTTAAAGCGTAGTAATTTTTTTTTACAATTGTCTTATGGGATGTTACAATTACACACTTTTTCTAATGTTTGAAAAGTAATAAAATATAGAAAAATTAGAACTTTGTTTTAGTTAATTTTTAATTTTATTTCTTTTTGTTATATAATGTGAGTGCTAAGATGAATAGAATACCTAACTTATGACTTGAGTAACCACGAACCAAAGGCATATAAGCCATCAAAATCACAAAGGACACCAACTTTTAACATGACTTGATTTTTGCACACGCGATTTCAAAAACGTGTGACATTTTCACCATGGAGTGCCTTAACGAAACACTTTTTCACTATCTATTCTACACATTGTGGACAAGATTTTCACCATGGAGTACCTTAACAAAACACTTTTTCACTATCTATTCTACACATTGTGGATAAAATTTTCACCATGGAGTGCCTTAACAAAAAAACTTTGTTACTATCTATTCTACACATTGTGGAATTTTATAAATTTATTTTAAATTATCGTTATTATTATTATTATTATTATTTTGTAAGCTTCATAGGACAACATCTTCAACATGTCTAATATATCACCCTTGATTGTCTCGAGAATTGAACTAGCAAGTTCACATTTGAGGAATGCCTTAACAAAGCACTAGATCATCCAAGACCTTATATACTATTATTATTAATTATTAGTTTAATAGATATATATATATATATATATATAAGTTAAACATATATACATTTAAAAAACAAGTTACATAATTCTTAATCATGGAGATTGATTGTCACTTTATCATGGATATTTTTTAAAGTAAATATATTTTTTTACAATCCCATGGCTAATCAATACCACGTGCCCAAAAAAACCATAAACGCATTTCATATGATATTTGTTCGTGTTGAGATTTCTTATATTAAATTTGGATAAAATCTCATGAATATGACAACAATAGGATTTGTTGCTAAATTTATTGCATCTAATCCCGATGTGGAGTTATTGCATCCTATTTTTTTGTGATTGAATTTATGATTCGAGTTTCTACTCCCGACTATAAAATGTAAGCCCTTAGAGGCAAATGGGCATGAGGGATGTGAGGTGCAAGGAAGAAAAGCTGACGATGAGAAACTGCGTTGTTTTAATTTCTGTTTAGAAATAAGGCTGTCGATGCCTCTGTTTGGTGGACGTAACCTAGATTGGTTGGGTGAACCACGTTAAATCTGTTGTCTCTCATGTTTTTTTGTTGTATGTTTTTGATTTTTTTATTTAAGTTTCCCTTTGTGTTAACTCTACAATTGGTATCGGAGCACTCATGTTTAAGATTAATATGTTATCTTCTTTGTAAGCTATGTAAGTTGTGTAAGCTTGCGATTTAAATTAGAGGGTGAACAATAAGTACGAATGGCCGTGTGAGCACGACACAGAGCCACCGTTTGTCGTTTGTGCATAAATTTACAGTGAGTAAATTAAAGTATCCGCGAGTACCGTGAGCTAGAGGGATCGGACTTACGTTTAGATTGTAGATCACGACGCATGCAAGGAGCGTCGAAAAAATTGAAGATGCTAGGAGATGACTTTATATTTAACATAGTTTTCAATCATCGATTGAAGAAGGATCTGTGTTGAATTGATATATTTAAATAATTTTCGCTCCCATTTGAAACGAGTCGATGTGTAGAAGCCGCGCTTGTACTTGTGGATCATGGTTGTGATGCCATGACAGTGGAGCCGTGGGATCTGTAGAGCCACGGCTCGTGAATTGGATTGTTGATGACATGGACTACCGTGTCAATGTCGTGGCGAGCTGGAACCGTTTGCTATTTATGTTGAACCATGAGTGGAAGTCGAGCGTGAGAGATGAGCACGGAGACCAAGAGGCTTTGTGTGGAGCTTAGAAGGTTGTTGTGTGGAGTCGAGTTTGTGGCTATGTAAGTCATTGTGTTAGCAATAATACATAGAGCCGTGAGCGAGTGAATGCCGAGAGGTTGTGAGAGTCGGATCTGCTGAGTGCATTGAACCATGAGTGGTATGTCCGTATGAACGGAGGTCAACATTGTTAGAAGGTGCATGATTGCCATTTAAATCGACTTGTATATTTAAAATTCCATTTTACTTCAAATTCCATAGTCAAGAAGTCAACTTTAAATGGTGACAATATATCGATTTATATATATTGAATGCCATGCCTTTAGTATTCATTTAAATCAAGCGATTGTAATATCGATTTAAATGGGTTTTTGTAAGGATTTTAATATCGATATTATATATCAAGTTATTATAATATGCCATTAGATTGGGACTAGGGCCTAGGGAATTTTTTTTATGAAGGGAATTTTTTTATCAAAAATTTTAATCAAAATTTATTAAGATTTTTTGATTGGAGATTTTTGACACAAGCTACTCAAAATGTCAAAAACTCAAAGTGCTCGATTTGAAATTGAGAAGTTCAATGGGAAAAACAACTTGAGATTTGGAAAGTTAAGATGCTTAATCTACTCGTACAACAAGGTGTGGCGAAGGTGCTTTTGGGGAAAATCCAAACAACCTTACACCATGACGGATAATGAATGGAGTGACATCGATGAAAGAGCATTGAGCGGCATTCGATTGTGTTTGGCGGATGATGTTTTGTTTAACATTTTGTCGAGAGAAAATGCTGTCGGTTCGTGGACAAAGCTTGAAAAGTTGTGCATGAAAAAAATCCTTAACCAATAGGATTCTTCGAAGAGACAATTGTACGACTTGCGGATGAAGGAAGGTACATTAATAAGTGATCATTTGAATATCTTTAATACTATCTTGGTGCGGTTAGAAATCATAGAAGTAGAATTTGAATCGAAGATAAAGCTATAATTTTATTATGCTCGTTGCCGGAGTCATGGGATCATTTTGTTACTTCTATAAGTCTTAGCTCATCGAAACCCTTGAATTTGATGATTTTTTTTGGAGCTTTGTTATACGAAGAAACAAGGAAAAGGTAAAATCAGAAACCTCTACATCGAAGAAATGATGTTTAGAGGTCGTTCTAGAGAAAGACGCTTCAATAAGAAGAACAACTCACAGTCAAAATCGAAAGGGAAGAAGAGTAAGGTAAAGTGTTGGTTTTGTGGCAAATAGGGACATTTGAAGAAGGATTGTTGGAAGAGACGGCAAAGATCCAAAGGAGACTCTTCGACGAGAGAAGAAAGAAAGAAAACATGATAGATACGAGTTCGACATCCGGTTTAGGTATGAGTGATGAAGTGTTATCAACTAGTTTGTCTAATTATGATCAACATTGGTTGTTAGATTCGGTGCATCAAATCACATGTGCATTCATAGAGAGTGGTTTAAATCTTATAAATCAATCAATGATGGATTTTTTTACATGGGAAATGATGTCTCATGTAATATTGTGGGAATTGGAAGCATCCATATTAAAATGTTTGATGGGACAAATAAAATTTTAACTAATGTAAGACACATGCACGAACTCAGAAAAAAACCTCATTTCTCAGGAGTACTAGACGTAAATGGATATAAAACCCTTATTCAAGGTGGAGTAATGAAATTTTATAATGGAATTTTACTAGTAATGAAAGCAAAGAAGATTGGAAATCTTTTTGATTAGAAGGAAGAACGAGAGTCATATCATGCTTCTATAGTATCACGGAAATGACGAGTAATTATATTCGTCTATGGCATGAACGGTTGGGCCATATGAGCGAAAGAGGATTAAAAAATTTTGTACGACCAGTAAGTTACTCCCTAGTTTAAAATCTTCTAAGTTAGATTTTTTTCAAACATTGTATATATGGAAAACAAAGCAAGCCGAAGTTTAAAACTAGAAAACGTACTAATAAAGGGAATCCTTGATTATATCCATTCCGGTGTTTGGGGTCCATCTCATACAACCTCATATGGAGGATCATCATATTTTGCATATTTTATTGATGATTACTCTAGAAAAGTGTGGGTCTATATGTTAAAGAAAAATTTCGATGTATTCACGAGTTTTCAAACGAGTTTAGAGCATTCGTTGAAAACATCACTTTGGAAGAACCATTAAATGTTTAAGAGCGTGACAATGGTGGTGAGTTTACTTCAAATGAATTTGATAATTATTGCATGGAAGGCGGGATTGAAAGACATAGAACTACGCTTACACTCCTCGACAAAATGGAGTTGTTGAACGCATGAACAAGACTCTTTTAGAAAGAGCAAGAAGTATGCCTAGTAACGCCAATTTGTCGAAGGAATTATGGACATAAGTAGTATCTACGGCTTGTTACTTGATAAATTGATCACCATCAATTGCAATAGGATGAAAAAATTCTCGAAGAGGTATGGAAAGGTCATCCATGTGATTCTTCTAAATTGAAATTTTTTGGTTGTGATGCATATGCTCCTAATTACGAAACATCAACATCCTAAATTAGATCGTAAATCAAAAATATATATATTTGTTGGAAATGGTGATGTGACTAAGGGATACGAGTTGTGGGATCCTACTACTCATAGGATCATCATTAACAAAGATGTTAAATTTAATGAATCTTCACTCGATAATCCGGATGTAGATGATAAATTGAAACGAGGACAATTTACCTAAATTTAAACATATTTAGTTTGAAACCGGTTCAAATACCGATGATAGTCCATATGAAGATCATGAACATGTTTCGGATACGGATCATGAAGAAGTTCCTACGAGATAATAATCGACAAATTGTGGAAGTACCGGAAACATTTTTTAAGGAGGTCCACGAGAATCGGACGTCCTCATAAAAGGTATGATGATTATGTTACTTCAATTTCTTTAACCAATAATGATGATGAACCTTTGTGCTATCGGGAAGGGGTTTGTAGAAGGTTCTAACATTGATAAGTGGAAAGAAGCTATGAAGGATGAGATGAAGGCATTAGAAAAAGAATGCCACATAGGATGCGGTAGAACTTCCTAAAAAATAGGAAAAAGCTGTGGGATGTAAATGGGTTTACAAATTGAAAATGGATGTTGATGATACGGAAGACGGGTGCAAAAGAAAGGTCTGGTTGTGAAAGGTTTTTCGAGAAATCAAGAATTGACATTCATGAGATATTTTCACCGAGTTGTAAAAAATTGTTTCAATTCGGATAGTGTTAGCATTAGTTCCTTTACTTGATTTAGAATTACGACAACTAGATGTTAAAACCGCATTTTTACATGGATATTTAGATGAGGAGATTTACATGAAACAACCGGAAGGTTTTATTCAAAATCATAACAAGAAATTTGTCTCGAGGCTCAAGAAATCATTGTATGGTATGAAGCGAGTTTGCCTCGACAATGGTACAAGAAATTTGATTCTTTCATGATGAGTCAAAATTATATAAGAAGTGAATATGATCATTGTGTTTACTTTAAGAAATTGAGTAATGGCATGTTCATTATCTTAGTGTTGTATGTTGACGATATGCTTTTTAGCAAGCAAAAGCATAACAGAGATCAACGAGTTAAAGGCTCATATGACTAGGACGTTTGATATGAAAGATCTAGGAGCGACAAGACATGATTTTGGGCATGGATATGTTCGAGAGAAAGTGTAAATGGTAAGTCATGGTTATCACAAGAGAAGTATATTGAGAAATTACTCTTAAGGTTTGGAATGAACAATGTGAAACCGAGTTTCAATCCCTTTAGCTTCCCATTTTAAGCTTTCTTCAAGTTTATATCCTAACACAAATGAAGAAAAGGAATATATGTCTCGAATTCCATATGTCAATGTAGTAGGTTGTGTGATGTATGCGATGGTTTGTACACGACCGGATATTTTACATGCGAGTTGGGGTTATCGGCAGGGTATATGGAAAATCCGGGAAAAGAACACTAGTCGACAGTGAAATGGGTGCTTTGGTATCTAAGAGGCACAAGTGATTATTGTATCACTTATAACGAAGTAGTGAATTTGTTTACGGATATGTTGATTCCGATTTTGCGGGTGATTTGGATAAGAGAAGGTCAAATTCGGGATGTGTCTTTACTCTTGCAGGGTGGAGCTATAAGTCTGGATGTCAAAGCTACAAAACATTGTTGCTTTATCCACTACGTAAGCATAATACATAGGCATGCTTCACATTCTTGCAAAGAAGCGGTTTGGTTGAAAGGTTTTTTTTGGTGAGTTTGGTAGGTTGTAGGACAACATCAAGTTATTTTGTGATATTCAAAGTGCAATTCATTTGGCTAGAAATTTGGCCTATCATAGTAAATCAAATCATATACCTATAAAGTACCATTTTTGTAAGACGAAAGTTATCACCGAACGGGGGAGTCTCTCTTGAAAAAAGTGCATACAAAGGAAAATTGTGCGGAACATGTTCACGAAACCATTTTTATTAGAGAAGCTACGATGGTGTCACGGCTTCTCTTGGCTTGCAAAAAAGATAAAAATAATAATGGAATGAGGTATCGAGGCTAATTGTTGTCAAGGTGGAGATTGTTAAGATTTCTTATATTAAATTTGGAGAAAATCTCATGAATATGACAACAATAGGATTTGTTGCTAAATTGACCGCATCTAATCCCGATGTGGAGTTATGTGCATCCTATTTTTTTGAGATTGAATTTATGATTCGAGTTTCTACTCCCAACTATAAAATGTAAGCCTCGTAGAGGAAAATGGCCATGAGGAATGTGAGGTGAGAGGAAGAAAAGTGTAGATGAGAAACTTTGTTGTTGTAAATCTCTGTTTAGAAATAAGGCTCGCCGATGCCTCTATTTGGTGGACGTAGCCCAAATTGGTTGGGTGAACCACGTTAAATCTGTTGTCTCTCATGTTTTTCGTTGTGTGTGTTTGATTTTTTTATTTAAGTTTCCACTGTGTTAACTCTACAATTCATATGATATTTGTTTTAATTAATCAAATCGATTTAAAAATTAAACAAGTTACAATTATTTTGCGAGAAAAATATCAACTTTTGATATGTGCATATTGCTAAAAATACTTTATAATATTCCATGAAAATGAAATCTCTACCATCTTTCTAGTAATTATTATTGATTAAATAAAAATTCATAAAACATTAATATAATAATTATAATTAAATTAATAATATAATTGTTTTTCAAATATATGTTTTTTTATTTTTTATAAATAACTTTAAAAACTAAAAAGTAAAATTTCTTTTACTAATTGGTCTTTTAGGTTAAAAGTTTACATATTCCCATTAATATATTAAATTAAGATCTTGTTGTAATTACAATGATTATAACATTATGATAGTCCATGAAGTAAACAATGAATTTTAATCCTATATTAAATTTTTTTTATCTTTATATTTTAAATATATTTTATATAATAATTTTAAAATTTTTATATTAAACTATAAATTATAGATATTTTAAAATATAAATGTAAAAATAATATAATAATATAATATTGTTTTATTATATAAATAAAATTTTGACATTAATATTAATTAAAGAAAATATAGTACTATAAAATCAATATAAATAATTTTTTTTTATCAATTTTAATCATGCTAAAATTTATTGTAAAATGAAAATTGTCTATGTAGAATTCTAAATAAATCTAATTTCGAGCCCCCTTTTATCGTTAGATTTTATTAATCAAGATATGTTTGTTAAATTCTTTTTTTCATGGAATATTAAATGAATCTAAATTTTAACTTCCTTTTATTCCTAGTGTCTTTTAATGAAAGAGATGTTTGTTATTAGATTAAATGACATTGATTAATTTTGGTATTGTTGGTTTATATATATATATATATATATATATATATATATAAAAGTTTAAATATATATTTTTTTTAAATTTTTTTATAAATTGTATTGAAAATCAAGTTAAAAATTTAGAAGAATTGTTGGAATAAAAAATATTAAGCTGTTAGAATTTCATCAATATATGAATGGATACAATGGTGGAAGTGGGAGATGGAGGGGTTATCTATCGTCTAGATGGAAAAGTAAGAAAAAATGTTTACTCGAGGTTTTGGATTAGCAACAAATAATCATGCAGAAGAAATTTGAATTTAGTAAGGGCTCAAATTGATGCAAAAGAACTTTGTATTTTGCAAGACGATTGGTAGAAGTAGAAGGAATTCGTCGGTTAAACGTTTATAGAGGCCCTCTTATTAGAATATAAAGATGTTTTAAACCATCACAAAAAAAATGATATAAATATAAGGCCAATTGTTTAAAGGATATATCTTATATATAAATATAAGGTTTGGATAAATTTGAATCTATAGATTTCTACCATATTAAGAGGGAGAATAATGTGGTGGTGGATTCCCAAGTTAATCCGTGCATAAATATGGAACAAGGAGAAGTAAGGGAGGATGATACAATCACCAACACATGTCTTGTATGATGATTAAACATAATTTGAACACCTCAATTTTTCGGGAGGCTCGTAAAGGAGGAAAAATTGTCTCATACCAAAGGAAATAGATGGATACACGAGAAAATGTATTCACACGGTATGGTCGCTGCACGAGAAGCCGAGAGATCCCTCTCGAGAAGATTTCACGGGATCCGTATGTCATTGAGTGCTGGTGGCAATAACGAGATCAAGTTACAAGAATTATGTGATCAACCGTGTTAGAAAGATGGGTCCCTACACTTATGGTAAATTCACATCATGGCCACATGATGACCCTAAACTCATTTTTTCTCGACACGGGTTTATGATTTTTGCAGGGATATGAAAGATTGTGGTGGAACCTTCTTAACGAGAGATGGTCCCGGAACAAACCCACTACACAAAGATAAAGTTTGCACCTACTTGGATAAATGAAAGAGAGCCATCCATTCCTTGGCTAGAAATTGGTATCGGAGCCAATAAGTCTCAGACCGCAAGCAAGCTTTGAGAAGCCTCTGCTAGAAATTGGTATCGGAGCCAATAAGTCTACGCTGTAGCTTTCGGTTCGAGATCTTGAGTAATATTCCAAAAAGTCTTTCTTCTCGTCTTTCCTAATAACAATGGATTCATCTATGTCTAAATCGTTTCATTCGAGAGAGCTTGCGAAGAAGAGCAAGTCGAACAAAATCCTCTCGGGGATATGTTTGCATCAAGTAGTAGTCGAGTGATTAATGAGTCTAACTTGTTGTATGAAGAGGTTGAGCCACAAGCCCGTTGGGTCCTTCCCAACATAAAAGCCTCTCAAGTATATTCGACTTAAGTGTCGGCACCTAAAGCTGCCACTAGAATAACCATTAAAGAGTCGAGTATCCGAGTATCCAGGAGAATAGTGATCAAGCCCGGTTGATCCCTATATTGGATCCCAAAGAACTTCAAGTCGAAGCTAAAAGATTGGGAGCGAGTTTTTACATCCGGGATGTTTTGCGAGTTGGTATTAATGCAACTCGGTTCATCCAGGGTGGAAGCATACGTGTTAGCAATCGTCGGGAGATCTAACACATAACAAATACATCGATTCGTTGATTGGAGGGATAGTTGCTCCACTATCCAATGGGCCGATCTGATTTTGACTCGTTACCCAAATTTCTCGATTAGTACGTTTTTGATGAAACATTGGCCGATATTCTTCGATTGCAAATCCGGACCACCTGGATTTGATATGAATAAGAAAAAGAAGAAATATCGCAATACAATTCGCGTGGTCGTTTTCGCCACACATCCACAATGTTTTCCTGCGAGTCTTACATGCCCCCAATAAAGATTCAAAAAACCAGTGTTGTAGTCATCACCGATGCCAAAAATCGAAAGTTGAGCATCGGGCAATTAAATGGGAAGATCTACAATTTCCCGGACATTGGACAATTTCAAATCCTAAGCCTTTGCAAGTCCAAAAAATTACCTCTGCAAACATAGTTGAGAATCAATCCTCTGCGAGTTCGTCTTTCCCCGGAAGATCAACCATAGACCGCGAGAAGAATTGAGTCCGAATGTAAAAAGTCCTCCCGGTACATAGAACCCGATTGTACGGATACGGGTTGTAGTTCACTTGTTTCAAATTGTATTCATGTTTCTCTTTTTTGAGTTTGCCCAAATTGTAAATTTTGAGCAGGTTAAAGTTGAGTGTCCTCAATGCAAGTGGTCGATTAATCCGCAAAGTCTTGCATATGCTTTGTTTTGCATAAAAACCATAATTCTAGAACAAAGGACAAGCCCCTCCTAGTACATCACGTAAATCCTTGTCCTAATCCTAAATGCAATGATATTCCTTTCCCCCCATGAGGATGACAAACCTCATGTTATGATGATGCATTTAGTCCCTTCTATGGAAGAAGAAGATCCAAGACTTGTCGACCTCTTGTTGAGTCGAGACCTCCCGGGTACTCCAAAATATGGGTTGGGTTATGAAGAAAGGGCAAAATCGGTTAATCCCGACTATGATTCAAAGACACACTCTCGATGTAAAGAAACCCTCTGTTCCTGAAATCCATAAGTTTATCACTCTCATGGATGGTTGTTCCAGAACTTTAATCCCTTACAATTGGATGAAGAGAATGATAAATTGGGATTTGTTCACACATCCGGATGCGGAGAAGTTTGCTTTGAAACTTTTCCAAAAGAAGAAAAAGATGAAGATGTCAGGTGAGTGGAAGGAGTATATGGAAGAGAATGGAGTATGGATCTCTTTCTATTCATGGAAGAAGCAAATGGAGAACGATGTAGTCTTGATGGCGGACACTACATCCTCGTCCTCTCATTCTTGGATCGCATTAGATGGCGATAAAATAGAAACCTCTACAACCTACCCTCCTTTTCGAAGTATTGTCATAGGAGAAGGGTCGAACTACGCACATGCTATCCCCTTGGTTCAGCATGATGATTCTTTATCGGGATCACGATAAAAGAGTTCAAAAAAGTGAGTGAGCGAGTTGAAGCGGACGAATACCGCACTCACGAGTCTAGAGAAAAAATGTTGCCAAAAGCGCTACTGGGTCAAAGATCAAATTGATTACCCGTCCAAGTTTACGTAAATGATGTCCATAGAGTTTTAAATTACTGTACGGTGTGATTTGCAAGTAGTTAGAGGTATAACGAGAACATTCTTCCGTTAGATTTCAAGAAGTTGAAGAGTGTATTATAGACCGGTCTATGTCCACACGACAATACGTATATAAGTTGTCCGAAAAGTTTGAAAATTTTTACGTCAAGAAGACCGACAAACCTATTCCTATGTCTTTTATTGCTGGAAAGGCTAAAAGTGTTGTGCCTCATGAGATTCCCGGACTAGAGTCAAGTCCCCCCTGCCTCTAGATTCCCTCATCTCATGCCAAGGGAAGTTCCTCATTTACCCGTGTCAAAGTCTAAGCCGAGAATCGGCCAAAGAAAAATCCGAAAAGGTTACAATTGCCGAAGTCTTAGAAGATTCGAGCAAAAAAGATCATGTCTTTCCCATCTATGAACCTTTGGAACCACGGTTCACCCGTCATGCGACCCACGATCTATATGGTGCGGGAAAGATTCCCCCTCGGGAAACTTTTCATGAAGGGAGTCATAAGGAATGGAACATAGATAATATGTCGCCTCTCGGGTCCGACAAATTTTAGATCAAATGATCATTGAATATAAGGCGATGTGTGCGGATGGAAAAGGCGAAGTTGATGCTTGTAAAACTCTCATGCGGTGTTTCACCGGCACTCTTGCCGAGTGGTGGGAATTGGAATCCTCTCCCGCATTGATTGAAAGAATGGAGCGGGAAGTTGTTAAAGATGAACGAGGTGATGTTGTGATTAACCACTGATGGCACTTCAAATAATAATATGATTGGTGCTCTTACGACACTTATTTATGAACATTTTTTGTGGTTTAGAGTATGTTGCGACAGGGATAAAAAATGAAATGATTCGATGAATCTCAAGTGCAACAATATTAATAAGTATGAAGACTTCCACAGAGATTGGATACGAGAGAATATTTTGGGTTAAGGAGCCCAAGAATATTCCGTGGAAGCAAGTCTATCTAGGCCGCTTCCGCCTTCCAAACTTGTAGATATTTTGAGAATGGAAGATGCTTTTCCTTTGCCATTAGAGACCTATGTTTGGGGAGATCTCTATGGTATTATCACAAAGTTTTTGATTTCACTTTGTACCGGGTCTAAGATGCGTAAGTCTATAGACAAATTGAACGAGACTTCCGGTACTAAGTCATTTTGCAACAAATATGGCATTACAGTGGATGATCCTCTTGTACATCACCGAAAACATAAGAGGCAAGTAAAGAAGGCTCATAAGAGAAGTACGGTTGCTTACCCAGATTAAGTTCTTCAAAGCGAAGAGAAATTCGCAGACCGAAAGTTCAACACGGGTCTAAAGCACCAAAGCGACAATCCGGATGGAAGCCAAATACCCACTATTATCAACCTCAAGACATCGAGGCCTAAAGATGTCAAGTTAAATAGAATGAAGGAAGTTGAGTGTTGGCTATGTGGTGCTAAAGGGCATACTTCTAATATGTGTCCTACTTGCTTTAGAATCCAAACGAGGTGCGGGTAAAAAGTCTAGTAAATATGACAAGGGTAAGCAAGCCACTTCTTCTCATACCATCTGTCAAACGTGACCACGATGCTCGTTCTTATTGCCATTCTACTTCTCACAAGATTTCAGAATGTCCTTCTTACCCGGGTCGCCAGTCAAGCCATTATGCAACATGCCATTCCTTCGTCCGCTGCTTGAGTCCTCTTCGATGACTATTCATCATCCTCTTCTCGATGAACAAGTCAAATATGCATTGTCATTGTTCAGATCCTGATGCTTGTAAATGTGATTCCTCTTCAGACTCTGATTCTGATTCCTATTCTTTGGCTGTGGAAGATTCTCCTCATGTCCTCATGGCCTCGACAGATGATGATCTTAAGGTTTTTGCCCAAATCCGTGCCATGGATGAAAGTGACCTCAAGACTGCCCTTCTTGATACTTATTTGAAGAATCTTCCTGGTTCCTCTAGTTCTTCCTCATCTTCTCGTTATAAGAAGCCTAATTTTGTTGATGCTTCTTATGACCGCAATACAAAGCCGTATCTCCAGCAGAATAACAAAGCTCGTGGCCTCACTTTGGGGGAGGTGAATAAGGAGATACAGGACTTAAAATCTGAAGTGCGCAGTATAAAAAATGAGCTAAATGTCTTGAAAGCTCAAAACAATCAGTCTGCTTCTCCCACTTCTACACAACAGACAAATTATACACTGCACACTAGACCTGAAGCCCCCACTAAATTTGTGTCTTCAGGTTACAGAGATATTGGGGATATGCAGGTCCTCACAGTCCAGTACCAGCAACATCATGTTCTAGTCGATCTTTCTATTGCTGGTAATACTTATCAGGTTATTACACTTATTGATTCTGGTTCAGATCTTAACCTGATTTCTAAGCATATCATCCCTTCAAGATATTGGACTATTGCAGAGAGAGAAGTCCAGGGATTAGGGGTGAAACAATTAAAATTTGAAGTTTCTAAAGCTACTGTTTGCTTTGGTCCAAGTTGTGTGAAATTATCCTTAGCAGTCTCAGACATTCCTGTTGATTGTATTTTGGGTAATATCTTCTTAGCAGCAGTAGAACCTCATGGGTCAGTCAGATTTTCTGATGGTGGTTCAGGGATGTTTATTACTGTTTCTGGTAGAAGAATTGAATTACCTTATGTTTCCAGAAACAAACTTTCACCCATGGTGCAGATAATGCAGGAGAAAGTAAAGAAACTTCAGAAGGCTGAGAAAAGTCTGGACGAACTCAAAAATCACAAAGAAATCATCAGAATTGAAGAACAGTTGAGTTCCCCAGAAATAAAAAGAAAAATTGCTGCTTTCCAGAAAGAATTTGAAGATACTTGTTGTTCAGAAGAGCCAAATGCCTTCTGGCACAGAAAGCAGTACAGTATACAACTACCTTACAAGGAAGGATACACTGGCAGACCTTGTAAGTCCAGATCCATTTCTATGTCTGTTCAGGACAGACAACACTGCCAGCAAGAGATTGAACAGCTTCTTAAAAAGAAGTTGATCAAAGAATCCCATAGCCCATGGAACTGCTATGGATTCTACGTAAATAAAAGAAGTGAACAAGTCAGGGGAGTTCCAAGGTTGGTGATAAATTATAAGCCCCTGAACAGAGTATTAGCAGATGATACTTATCCAATCCCCCACAAAGGAGATTTGATAAGGAGAATTTCTGGAGCCAAATTATTTTCAAAGTTTGATCTAAAGTCTGGTTTCTGGCAAGTTGCTGTTGCAGAAAATGATAGATGGAAGACAGCATTTAGTGTTCCCCATGGACACTATGAATGGAATGTAATGCCTTTTGGTCTGAAGCATGCACCATCAAAATTCCAAAAGGTAATGGATTCTATCTTCAAACCATATGCTGATTGGTTACTTGCCTATATCGATGATCTGCTGATATTCTCCAAAAATTTGAATGACCATTTCAAACATCTGAGAATTTTCATGAAATTGGTCAAACATAATGGACTTGTCCTAAGCAAGAAGAAGATGGAATTGTGTCTGACAAAGATAAAATTCTTAGGACATGAAATTGAGAATGGCCAGATTTCTCTGCAGCGTCATGCACTAGAATTTGCTGATAAATTTCCTGATGTTATCCTTGATAAAACCCAGCTGCAAAGGTTCTTAGGGTGCCTAAATTATGTGAGCAACTTCTATCCAAACTGCGCCATTGATAGATCTCTGTTGAATCAGAGACTTAGAAAAAACCCTAAACCTTGGACTGACAGGCACACCCAAACAGTCAAAGAAATAAAGTCCAAGGTAAGATTTCTGCCTATTTTACATGTTGCTGATGATAATTTCTATAAGATTGTTGAGACAGATGCAAGCAACGTAGGATGGGGAGGTGTGCTGAAACAGAAGCCAAAAGCAGAAGACCCAAAAGAATATGAAAGAGTTGTTCTTTTTGCCTCTGGAGTCTGGAGTAAAGCAGAGATGAATTATGCTCCCATCGAGAAAGAGGTAAAGGCAGCGTGGTATTGTCTAAGAAAGTTTTCTGTTCATTTGGCCAATAAATATTTTCTGCTCAGAACTGATGCTAAAGCTCTGGATGGAGTTTTATCTAAAGAGATAAAGAACCCTGAGGATGCAAAATTTGCAAGATGGCAAGCCCTCTTTGCATATTTTAGTTTTGATGTTGAACATATTAAGGGTTCTGAAAACTGTATTCCAGATTTCCTAAGCAGAGAATATATCTAGCATCAAGGACAAGAAGATGACAATGAAGATCATGTGCAATATCATTGTTTTGTCATCTTGACAGAATGGAATCAGGCCCAACAGAAAGAAGAACTCAAGTTTATTGCAGATAATGAGCCTTGGCCTGTATACTTGGAAAAATGGAGGCCAACTTGGATCCTCCGCAATACATAGGTGTTGGACAGTAATTTGCAAAACCATTCAGATCTGCAACACTTGGTCCCTGGCAGAAAGGTATATCCCAAAGGAAATAGATGGATACACGAGAAAATGTATTCACACAGTATGGCTGCCGCACAAGAAGCTGAGAGATCCCTCTCAGGAGATTTCTGGGATCTGTATGTCATTGGTACTGGTGGCAATAACAGATCAAGTTACAAGAATTATGTGATCAACCGTGTTAGAAAGATGGGTCCCTACACTTATGTTAAATTCACATCATGGCCACATGATGACCCTAAACTCATTTTTCCTGACACAGTTTATGATTTTGCAGGATATGAAAGATTGTGGTGGAATCTTCTTAACAGAGATGGTCCAGAACAAACCCACTACACAAAGATAAAGTTTGCACCTACTTGGATAAATGAAAGAGAGCCATCCATTCCTTGGCTGACAAATTGGTGGTGGCACTATGGGGTCAGTCCCTACAGTATGGATCCTGATCAATTTCAGACTTATCACAGACATTTTTGTGATGAATGTATCTCAGGACCGGCCGGAGAATGTTTTCACTACCCTTGTAAAACTGTTGGGGAAATGACCAGTATTGAACATACAATGTTAGACCATCCCATACTAAAAATGTACATGCAAATGCACTATCAATGGGCGGTAATGACAAAAATTAAGCATCAAATAGTGCTTAACAAACCCATGATAGTAAGGCGAATTTATACAAAAGCCTGGAATGATGAATGGTACCATGTTAGATATCCAGGTGTCAAAATTCTAGAAGAACCTGCAGATGAACCCAGTACTAGTGGTCCTCGGGAGCCCCACTCATGAAAGGCTTTCCCTGTGTATATATGATACCTAGTCACGGGTTTACAGTGACATAGTTTTCTCTTGGACTTTTCCTATGTCTGAAAAGTATCCAAAGTGTAATTATTTGGTTCCTCGTGGGCCTTTGTAAGGTATCCACTGTGTTTTCACATGACTTTCACTTTTGTCGGCATGTTAGATCTCCGTGCGGATGTCACCTCACGGTGTTACCCGAAAACGGTGATCTACTGCCAAGTGTCAATAATCGGACGAACCACAGTAATGCTTGTCCCCCTCTCATTCCTATAAATGAAGAGGTAAGGTTCATTTGTGGATCATTCGCATTTGGAGTGTTTTGAGTCTTGAGTCCGAGTAGTCTTTCCCTGCTCTGCGTCTGCGCCATCTTGGTGATATGCTCGCATCACGGAGTTCATTACTCATAAGTCTGAGTAGTTTCTTCCTGCTCTGCGTCTGCGGTATCACAGCGATCTGCTCGCAACACGAAGAACTTTGCTCACAGTCATTAGGTCGAAGTGAGAAGCCTGCGCGTCTGTTCATGTGACAGGCGAGAACCTAAAGTGACCACTTCATTAGTGTGTCTGCATATGTATGTGTTTATGTCTATAAATCTCTGAGACAGAGTCTGTATATTGGCCAGGAAGCCTCTGGTATCGATCCTTCATTCGTGAAGATCAGAAGTCCAGTAAATGCCATTACAGTCCATCTCTGATACGAAGAATCCATTGTAATCTGGTTGTGAAGCATACTGATAAATAAAGAGAGAAGACTTTGGTGTTTGAGTTTCCGCATTATTACTCTATGTGTTTAAATTGTTCTGTCAAAATACTTGCACTACTATAAAAGTTCACCATAAGTTCACCGGGGTTCGCGAAGGCTACGGATCGATAAAGGTCGTTTGAAGGCGTGGAAGCCGTGTGGTAGGCCGCTGAGATCGTGAGGGCATAGTAGGTTCGCCTGGGTTCACAGTTGGGTTCATAACAAGTAGTGTTCAGAGACATTTGACAAGGCCAAGTCGGTTGGTTGACGACCGCAAGCAAGCTTTGAGAAGCCTCTGCTAGAAATTGGTATCTTCCAGAACTTTAATCCCTTACAATTGGATGAAGAGAATGATAAATTGGGATTTGTTCACACATCCGGATGCAGAGAAGTTTGCTGAAACTTTTCCAAAAGAAGAAAAGATGAAGATGTCAGCTGAGTGGAAGGAGTATATGGAAGAGAATGGAGTATGGATCTCTTTCTATTCATGGAAGAAGAAAATGGAGAACGATGTAGTCTTGATGGCAGACACTACATCCTCGTCCTCTCATTCTTGGACTGCATTAGATGGCAGTAAAATAGAAACCTCTACAACCTACCCTCCTTTTCGAAGTATTGTCATAGGAGAAGGGTCGAACTCTGCACATGCTATCCCCTTGGTTCAGCATGATGATTCTTTATCAGATCACGATAAAAGAGTTCAAAAAGTGAGTGAGCAGTTGAACTGGACGAATACTGCACTCACAGGTCTAGAGAAAAATGTTGCCAAAACTGCCCTGGTCAAAGATCAAATTGATTCTATCCAAGTTTCTGTAAATGATGTCCATAGAGTTTTAAATTCTGTACAGTGTGATTTGCAAGTAGTTAGAGGTATAACAGAAAATTCTTCTGTTAGATTTCAAGAAGTTGAAGAGTGTATTATAGACCAGTCTATGTCCACACGACAATCTGTATATAAGTTGTCTGAAAAGTTTGAAAATTTGTCTGTCAAGAAGACCAGCAAACCTATTCCTATGTCTTTTATTGCTGGAAAGGCTAAAAGTGTTGTGCCTCATGAGATTCCCAGACTAGAGTCAAGTCCCCCTGCCTCTGGATTCCCTCATCTCATGCCAAGGGAAGTTCCTCATTTACCTGTGTCAAAGTCTAAGCCAGAATCGGCCAAAGAAAAATCTGAAAAGGTTACAATTACTGAAGTCTTAGAAGATTCTGAGCAAAAAGATCATGTCTTTCCCATCTATGAACCTTTGGAACCACAGTTCACCCGTCATGCAGCCCCTGATCTATATGGTGCAGGAAAGATTCCCCCTCGGGAAACTTTTCATGAAGGGAGTCATAAGGAATGGAACATAGATAATATGTCTGCCTCTCAGGTCCGACAAATTTTAGATCAAATGATCATTGAATATAAACTGATGTGTGCAGATGGAAAGACTGAAGTTGATGCTTGTAAAACTCTCATGCAGTGTTTCACTGGCACTCTTGCCAGGTGGTGGGAATTGGAATCCTCTCCCGCATTGATTGAAAGAATGGAGCGGGAAGTTGTTAAAGATGAACAGGGTGATGTTGTGATTAACCCTGATGGCACTTAAAATAATAATATGATTGGTGCTCTTACAGCACTTATTTATGAACATTTTTGTGGTTTAGAGTATGTTGCAGCAGATAAAAATGAAATGATTATGATGAATCTCAAGTGCAACAATATTAATAAGTATGAAGACTTCCACAGAGATTGGATACAGAGAATATTTTGGGTTAAGGAGCCCAAGAATATTCTGTGGAAGCAAGTCTATCTAGCTGCTCTGCCTTCCAAACTTGTAGATATTTTGAGAATGGAAGATGCTTTTCCTTTTCCATTAGAGACCTATGTTTGGGGAGATCTCTATGGTATTATCACAAAGTTTTTGATTTCACTTTGTACCAGGTCTAATATGAAGAAGTCTATAGACAAATTGAACAGACTTCCTGGTACTAAGTCATTTTGCAGCAAATATGGCATTACAGTGGATGATCCTCTTGTACATCACCGAAAACATAAGAGGCAAGTAAAGAAGGCTCATAAGAGAAGTACAATTGCTTACAGATTAAGTTCTTCAAAGCGAAGAGAAATTCGCAGACCTAAAGTTCAACACAGGTCTAAAGCACCAAAGCGGCAATCCAGATGGAAGCCAAATACCCACTATTATCAACCTCAAGACATCAGGCCTAAAGATGTCAAGTTAAATAGAATGAAGGAAGTTGAGTGTTGGCTATGTGGTGCTAAAGGGCATACTTCTAATATGTGTCCTACTGCTTTAGAATCCAAACGAGGTCTGGGTAAAAAGTCTAGTAAATATGACAAGGGTAAGCAAGCCACTTCTTCTCATACCACTGTCAAACGTGACCCTGATGCCTGTTCTTATTGCCATTCTACTTCTCACAAGATTTCAGAATGTCCTTCTTACCCGGGTCGCCGTCAAGCCATTATGCAACATGCCATTCCTTCGTCTGCTGCTGAGTCCTCTTCTGATGACTATTCATCATCCTCTTCTGATGAACAAGTCAATATGCATTGTCATTGTTCAGATCCTGATGCTTGTAAATGTGATTCCTCTTCAGATTCTGATTCTGATTCCTATTCTTCGGCTGTGGAAGATTCTCCTCATGTCCTCATGGCCTCGACAGATGATGATCTTAAGGTTTTTGCCCAAATCCGTGCCATGGATGAAAGTGACTCAAGATCGGCAGTCTTCGATACTTCATTCAAGAATCTTCCCCAAGTTCCTCTAGCTCTTCCTCATCTCTCTCGTTGGGTGAAGCCCACTCTATGATGCTTCTTATGATCAAAATACAAAGCCGTATCTCCAGTTGTAATAACAAAGCTCGTGGCCTCACTTTGGGGGAGGTGAACAAGGAGATACAGATTTAAAATCAAGTGCGCAGATAAAAAATGAGCTAAATGTTCAAAGCTCAAAAAAATCATCCGCTTCTCCCACTTAAGCACAAAGCAGACAAATTATACACTGTACACTAGACCTCGAAGCCCCCACTAAATTTGTGTGTCTTCAGTTATTAGTAGATATTTGGGATACGTGTGTCCTCACAAATCTTGAAGACATCAAAGAATTTCTTCATGTCTTAGCTTTCCATCTTTCTATTGCTAGTAATACTTATCAGGTTATTGCACTTATTGATTCTGGTTCAGATCTTAACCTGATTTCTAAGCATATCATCCCTTCAAGATATTGGACTACTGCAGAGAGAGAAGTCCAGGGATTAGGGGTGAAACAATTAAAATTTGAAGTTTCTAAAGCTACTGTTTGCTTTGGTCCAAGTTGTGTGAAATTATCCTTAGCAGTCTCAGACATTCCTGTTGATTGTATTTTGGGTAATATCTTCTTAGCAGCAGTAGAACCTCATGGGTCAGTCAGATTTCCTGATGGTGGTTCAGGGATGTTTATTACTGTTTCTGGTAGAAGAATTGAATTACCTTATGTTTCCAGAAACAAACTTTCACCCATGATGCAGATAATGCAGGAGAAAGTAAAGAAACTTCAGAAGGCTGAGAAAAGTCTGGACGAACTCAAAAATCACAAAGAAATCATCAGAATTGAAGAACAGTTGAGGTCCCCAGAAATAAAAAGAAAAATTGCTGCTTTCCAGAAAGAATTTGAAGATACTTGTTGTTCAGAAGAGCCAAATGCCTTCTGGCACAGAAAGCAGTACAGTATACAACTGCCTTACAAGGAAGGATACACTGGCAGACCTTGTAAGTCCAGATCCATTTCTATGTCTGTTCAGGACAGACAACACTGCCAGCAAGAGATTGAACAGCTTCTTAAAAAGAAGTTGATCAGAGAATCCCATAGCCCATGGAACTGCTATGGATTCTACGTAAATAAAAGAAGTGAACAAGTCAGGGGAGTTCCAAGGTTGGTGATAAATTATAAGCCCTTGAACAGAATATTAGCAGATGATACTTATCCAATCCCCCACAAAGGAGACTTGATAAGGAGAATTTCTGGAGCCAAAGTATTTTCAAAGTTTGATCTAAAGTCTGGTTTCTGGCAAGTTGCTGTTGCAGAAAATGATAGATGGAAGACAGCATTTAGTGTTCCCCATGGACACTATGAATGGAATGAAATGCCTTTTTGTCTGAAGCATGCACCATCAAAATTCCAAAAGGTAATGGATTCTATCTTCAAACCATATGCTGATTGGTTACTTGCCTATATCGATGATCTGCTGATATTCTCCAAAAATTTGAATGACCATTTCAAACATCTGAGAATTTTCATGAAATTGGTCAAACATAATGGACTTGTCCTAAGAAAGAAGAAGATGGAATTGTGTCTGACAAAGATAAAATTCTTAGGACATGAAATTGAGAATGGCCAGATTGCTCTGCAGCGTCATGCACTAGAATTTGCTGATAAATTTCCTGATGTTATCCTTGATAAAACCCAGCTGCAAAGGTTCTTAGGGTGCCTAAATTATGTGAGAAACTTCTATCCAAAGTGCGCCATTGATAGATCTCTGTTGAATCAGAGACTTAGAAAAAACCCTAAACCTTGGACTGACAGGCACACCCAAGCAGTCAAAGAAATAAAGTCCAAGGTAAGATTTCTGCCTATTTTACATGTTGCTGATGATAATTTCTATAAGATTGTTGAGACAGATGCAAGCAACGTAGGATGGGGAGGTGCTGAAACAGAAGCCAAAAGCAGAAGACCCAAAAGAAGATGAAAGAGTTGTTCTTTTTGCCTCTGGAGTCTGGAGTAAAGCAGAGATGAATTATGCTCCCATCGAGAAAGAGGTAAAGGCAGCGTGGTATTGTCTAAGAAAGTTTTCTGTTCATTTGGCCAATAAATATTTTCTGCTCAGAACTAATGCTAAAGCTCTGGATGGAGTTTTATCTAAAGAGATAAAGAACCCTGAGGATGCAAAATTTGCAAGATGGCAAGCCCTCTTTGCATATTTTAGTTTTGATGTTGAACATATTAAGGGTTCTGAAAACTGTATTCCAGATTTCCTAAGCAGACAATATATCCAGCATCAAGGACAAGAAGATGACAATGAAGATCATGTGCAATATCATTGTTTTGTCATCTTGACAGAATGGAATCAGGCCCAATAGAAAGAAGAACTCAAGTTTATTGCAGATAATGAGCCTTGGCCTGTATACTTGGAAAAATGGAGGCCAACTTGGATCCTCCGCAATACACAGGTGTTGGACGGTAATTTGCAAAACCATTCAGATCTGCAACACTTGGTCCCTGGCAGAAAAGTATATCCCAAAGGAAATATATGGATACACGAGAAAATGTATTCACACAGTATGGCTGCCGCACAAGAAGCTGAGAGGTCCCTCTCAGAAGATTTATGGGATCTGTATGTCATTGGTACTGGTGGCAATAACAGATCAAGTTACAAGAATTATGTGATCAACCGTGTTAGAAAGATGGGTCCCTACACTTATGGTAAATTCACATCATGGCCACATGATGACCCTAAACTCATTTTTCCTGACACAGTTTATGATTTTGCAGGATATGAAAGATTGTGGTGGAATATTCTTAACAGAGATGGTCCAGAACAAACCCACTACACAAAGATAAAGTTTGCACCTACTTGGATAAATGAAAGAGAGCCATCCATTCCTTGGCTGACAAATTGGTGGTGGCACTATGGGGTCAGTCCCTACAGTATGGATCCTGATCAATTTCAGACTTATCACAGACATTTTTGTGATGAATGTATCTCAGGACCGGCCGGAGAATGTTTTCACTACCCTTGTAAAATTGTTGGGGAAATGACCAGTATTGAACATACAATGTTAGACCATCCCATACTAAAAATGTACATGCAAATGCACTATCAATGGGCCGTAATGACAAAAATTAAGCATCAAATAGTGCTTAACAAACCCATGATAGTAAGGCGAATTTATACAAAAGCCTGGAATGATGAATGGTACCATGTTAGATATCCAGGTGTCAAAATTCTAGAAGAACCTGCAGATGAACCCAGTACTAGTGGTCCTCGGGAGCCCCAATCATGAAAGGCTTTCCCTGTGTATATATGATACCTAGTCACGGGTTTACAGTGACATAGTTTTCTCTTGGACTTTTCCTATGTCTGAAAAGTATCCAAAGTGTAATTATTTGATTCCTCGTGGGCCTTTGTAAGGTATCCACTGTGTTTTCACATGACTTTCACTTTTGTCGGCATGTTAGATCTCCGTGCGGATGTCACCTCATGGTGTTACCCGAAAACGATGATCTACTGCCAAGTGTCAATAATCGGACGAACCACAGTAATGCTTGTCCCCCTCTCATTCCTATAAATGAAGAGGTAAGGTTCATTTGTGATTCATTCGCATTTGGAGTGTTTTGAGTCTTGAGTCCGAGTAGTCTCTCCCTGCTCTGCGTCTGCGCCATCTTGGTGATCTGCTCGCATCACGGAGTTCATTACTCATAAGTCTGAGTAGTTTCTTCCTGCTCTGCGTCTGCGCTATCACAGCGATCTTCTCGCAACACGAAGAACTTTGCTCACAGTCATTAGGTCGAAGTGAGAATCATGCGCGTCTGTTCATGTGACAGGCGAGAACCTAAAGTGGCCACTTCATTAGTGTGTCTGCATATGTATGTGTTTATGTCTATAAATCTCTGAGACAGAGTCTGTATATTGGCCAGGAAGCCTTTGGTATCGATCCTTCATTCGTGAAGATCAGAAGTCCAGTAAATGCCATTACAGTCCATCTCTGATACGGAGAATCCATTGTATCTGGTTGTGAAGCATACTGATAAATAAAGAGAGAAGACTTTGGTGTTTGAGTTTCCGCATTATTACTCTATGTGTTTAAATTGTTCTGTCAAAATAGTTGCACTACTATAAAAAGTTCACCATAAGTTCACCGGGGTTCGCGAAGGCTACGGATCGCTAAAGGCCGTTTGAAGGCGTGGAAGCCGTGTGGTAGGCCGCTGAGATCGTGAGGGCATAGTAGGTTCGCCTGGGTTCACAGTTGGGTTCATAACAAGTAGTGTTCAGAGACATTTGACAAGGCCAAGTCGGTTGGTTGACGACCGCAAGCAAGCTTTGAGAAGCCTCTGCTAGAAATTATACGTTTGCAGAACATTTATATATGGTTTTGTATTCTCTGTTAATTGTAGAGAATGGATATGTCTATATATGAACAATTTCCTTTACTTTCATTTTTATTATTTGCGAATTAATTTATTCCTGTAACTAAATTCCAGAGATTGTATTTTTTACTCTACTTCTACCATTTTAGAAGTTTGAGTTTTGTAAATGATACACTCTGTCTACTCTTTGTGCGAGAGAAACTTCTGATTTGTTGACATAGTCTTCTCGTCGTCATTTGACTGAAATTTTCGTATAATTCTAGGATTTAAGAGTTAGAATTTTTTTATACTTCTCCTTCTTGTGAAATTTTGAGGAAACTTCTCGATATTATATCATTCTCAATTAATATATTTAGATATCTAACTGTATAATATAAGACCACTGTAAATTTAATTTCACTCAGTAACTATCTTTCTCTATAATAATTTAGTATATAGTGAAATAGTTTCCCTGATATAAAATTTCTTATGCTTTTCCAGATTCAATTTATTATAAGTAAGTCATAATAAGGAAATCTATACAGTTTCACAACGCTCTATTTCTTTTGTGGAATCAGTGTAATATTGGTTAACCCATTTCCTTTAAACAAGTTAGGATTATACTCATTTTTAACTTCCAGAATTCGATATTTTTAGTATTGAATTAAATTCATTTTGGGATTTAGCTTTTTTGTGCCACTTAATTTCCATAGTCTTGAAATATATTTCATTTCATCCCACTTATTTATTAAATTTGTTATATAACTATTATTGTGGAAGTTATCATAGCAATTTAATGTAGGATATGTTTCTAGTGGACCAGTATAACTTTCTTCTTCAGTTTATTCATACCAAGGTTTGAAGTTTCACTCCTTCTTTTAATTATAATTATAATTATCATCCAATTATTTTCTTTGCCTATTCTACCAGAGTTAATTTATTTCGGTTTAGCTAAATGTACTATGTTCATGATTACTTCATCAATAATACAACGTGCACTTCCCTTCTCCCAGGTCTATCCACATTCAACTACCATATTTATATTTCCTTTACTTGTTATATTGACTGTTTCTAGTATTACTTACAATTCTTTTCACTGTAGATGTAAGAAAGATACTTCAAAATTAAAGAGATAATTACAAGTATTTCCTCTCCCTGTACCTACTCCTAAATTTAATATACAAGCTTCTCAATTGAAATTATTATAACTTTCACTACTTTCTTTGTTTCACGTTTTCTTGTTATCCTTTTACATACATTCTTTCTCTTGTGATCATAAACTCAGAGAGTCTAACACTCACCATCATATTTTTTCAGGTCGGTTATCAGAACTATGGAGATATTTCCTCCATTTGTTCCACTTCTACAATCATTTATTATGATAAGTTGTATATTTAATTTCAATCATGACTTTGATGATATTATAAACATAATTATGTATAATCCACTTATTAATGAAGGTTGATAGTATTGTTTCTTCCTCAACTCCACTAGAGAATTAGGAAAAAACTGATATATGTACAGAATTTTGATAATATAGATCCCTACCATTTTCTATATTAAATTTTCACCTATATAATGAGTTTTTCCGTGATTTTAATTGTACAAGAATTTCTATATGACAACATGTATGTTTTTATGTTTCTATTTTAAATCTTAATTGTATATCCCCATCGAATACTTCATATTTGTATTAAATTTTATGTTATCTATCTAAAATTTGTTATGTTTAAAAGTTTGTATACATTGAGAATTTTACGCTATGAACCTTGTTACAATATAACTATATTCATTGTACATGTACTGCAAATTTTTCCAATGAAATTCCATATAATTAATTTGGACACAAACAACAGATTTAAACCCTGGAAAAGGGTTTAGAGATTTTGTTTGTAAGTCCTTAATTTCTAATAAGTCTATGTAACAGCACAAAAGGATTAAATGTATTCATCTATATTTAACCTCTGTCAAATACATATGATGCTTAAATTTTCTAAAACCACACAATGCACAATAAACATAAATTCTATAATTTAAATTTCATAAATTCAACTCAAAATTTATAAAATAATATTTTTATCCATTCCACTGTAGAATTAGAAAACTAATAACAACGGTATAAAACATAAAACCATTCACAAAATGTACATACCAATGTTATAAATATTATTTGTCTCCCAACCATGAGCTTATTCCATAGCTCTCCCTCAAGCAGAGACCATTTTTTCTTTAGTGTAGAGAACCACCTTGTTATACTAGGAATAGTTTTTTTAAGACTGATTTCCCTTAGCCTGTCTCCATAGCTGCGTCTAGTTATTTTCGGATGTTGTTTCCTTTAGCCTAGGCTTTTCTTTTGTTTTTTCCACAAAAACTTCTTTTAAAACTAGCTTTTCCTCTTTCTAGTTTTATTCTTACCTCTTCTCGGTAATTTTCCACTATACTGAGGCTTTTATTAAATCTTTTTCTCCCACCTAATAATTTTATTTTTATTTTATTTTTCTCCAAATATTTTTGGAGAATTTGGGGAAAGTATTAGGATTCTAGTCCATCCTCGTGGATTTAAATTCTTGGTCTCAATTTTTCTCTAATATTTATAAAATAATAAATTTCCACATTCATTTATTAATTTTCAAAATAGTATGTCCACAGATAGTTTTTCCATAGGTCCACATGACCTTTAGGTTTACTTTTTGTCTATAAAAGTTGAAAAATAGGAATATTACGTAGTTCACCTCTAAAACAAAAACAATGTCCTCGTTGTTGCAAATCTTTTTGTTATTCCTTAAAAGTGATAGATATTTTTCCTTTATCATATATTGTCACTCCCAGGTAGCTTCCTCAGGTGGTAAGTGCTTCCACTACACTTTCACCCGAACTACTATTCTATTCTGAAGCACAATTTCTTCCCGCTCCAGTATACGAAGTGGCTCTCGAAGAAAACCCCCTTATATTTCTACATGTATAATAGTCCAATAAATTACATGGGTAGGGTCATGTACATATTTCTTCAATAAGGAAACATGAAAAACATTATGATCTTTAATATGACTAGGTAGAGCCAATTTGTAAGCTACTTGCCCCTCTTTCCAAAACTTCAAATGGTCCGCGATACTGTGGTGCTAACTTAGCACAACTACCAACATGAAATGTACCTTTGTGAGGCTTAATACATAAATAAACATGATCCCCAACTTTGAATTCCCTGTGAATTATTTTCTTGTTTGCATAATTCTTCTAACGATATTGAGCTACTTTAATATTATGCTGAATTATTTTCACAGTCTACTCCATTTCATGCAATGCTTCTGGCCCAATGACTAATTTGTCCTCTGGTTGACTCCAGCTAAGCAGAGTATGACATTTTCTACCTCAAAAGGACTCATCTTAATTGAAGCCTGATAACTGTTATTATATGCAAACTCTGCCAAATGTAGAAAATATTCCCACATAGTGGGTATGTCCATCACGTACATGCGCAACATGTCTTCCAATATCTAATTAGTTCTCTCAGTCTGCCCATCTGTTTGAGGATAGTAAGTTGTACTAAATTTCATTTTTGTACGCATTCCTCCAATCAAAATTCCCCAAAATTATGATGTAAATTTTGCGTGTCTATGAGAGATAATAATTTTTAGAATTCATGGAGTTTAAAAATTTCTTTCACGAATACATTAGCCACTTGTGATGTGCCAAAAGTAGACTACACCGGCAAAAAGTGTGTTGCTTTAGTTAGACTATCCACTACCACCATAATTGATTCATGCTGATATCTAGTACGTGGAAGTCTGGTAATAAATTCTATTGACACCACTTCCCACTTCCATTTTGGAATATGAAAATAATTCAGTAGTCCTACAGGATGATGATGTTCTATTTTTAATTTTTGACACTCCAAACATGTTTCCAAGTAATCATTTACATCCTTCTACATCCCTGGCCAAAACATGCTTTTCCTCAATGTTTTTTTCAACTTTTGATAACTGAGATGACCTGTATAAGGTCTCTTATGGTATTCATCTAATATATCTTGTTTTAAAGATATTACATTAGGGATATACAATATTTGTTTGTATTTGATCAGTCCTTGTTGGTTTATGGTATATACTGCAATTTCATCTTGCGGTAATTTTTCTTGTAATCTTACATATTGCGGACCATGCAATAATACTCCCTGAATTTGTTCTTCTACATGAAACCTTACACAACTCTCTGTATATCTCAAAATTTGATGAGGATGTCTACTCAAGACATCAAAAATTTGGTTTTATTTCCCTTTTATGTGTTTTATTTCCATATCAAACTCACTAAAAAAGCTAACCACCTTGCTTATCTGCCATTTAAATCTAGTTGGGTTAAGAAATATTTCAAACTTATGTGATTTTTCATTAATTTGAATTTCTTTCCCAATAGATAATGTCTCCACATTTTTAGTGCATGTATGACAGAAGCAAGTTGAAATTCATATACTGCATAATTATGCTTATGTTTCTTTAGTTTTCATGATTCATAATATATTATTGCATTGTCTTGTAGCAATACTCCTCCTAACCCCTCTATACAAGCATTGATACACACTATAAATTCCTTGTTTTGATAAAAAAAAATTAAAATAGATGCAGTAGTTATTTTATGACTTATTTTTTCAAATTTACTTTGGCACTTAGTTGTCCACTCAAATTTTATTCTTTTTTTCTGCAATGATGTAATGGGGTAGGCTAATGCATTAAATCCTTCTAGAAATCTATGGTAATATCTGGAAATGCCCATGAACGATCGTATTTTTGGTACATCTGTGGGTACAGACCAATTCAATATTGCTTGTACCTTTTCTTGATCTACCGCCAATCCATCCTTAGAAATGACATGTCTCATATATTGAATCTTGTTTTTATAAAATTCACATTTGCTAATTTTTGCATATAATTGATGTTCTCTTAGTGTTTGAAACACTATTATGATATGTTCTTGGTGTTCTTATTCATTTTTGGAGTATACCAAAATATCATCTATGAACACTAATAAAAAATTGTCCAAATATTTATGTAGAACATTGTTCACTATGCACATGAATGTAGCAGGGGAATTTGTGAGTCCAAAGAGTAAGAGTACAAACTCATAATTTCCATATCAAGTTATAAAGGTGTTTTTATTGATGTGTTTGTATTTGATCTGGAGTTGATGATAAATAGTTCTAAAATAAATTTTTAAAAATATGGTGCCTCCCCTTACGTGATCAAACAGATAATCTATTCTTGGAAGAGGATACAAGTTGTTAATAGTTAGCTTATTCAATTCTCTATAGTATATACAAATCCAGAAAGTACCATCTTTCTTTTTGAAAAACAACATTGGTGCTCCTCGTGGAGACACATTTGGTCTAATGTACCCTTTGTCTAATAATTCATGTAATTGAAGTTTCAAATCTAGTATTTAAAGAATATTCATTCTATATGGTCCCCTGGAATTTGGAGTAGCTCCTGATACTAGTTTAATAGAAAAATCAATGTCTCTTTAAGGCATTAAATGAGAGATTTCTAATGGGAATACATCCCTGTTATGAAGATTAATCCCTCGTGTGGACAAGAGCGATCTCCCTAGTATTCAACGAATAGCTAGAAAGAAAAATCCATTTCGAAATCATTTTCTATAGATTAAATGAACTTCAGAATTATTATAAGAAAGTAGAGAGAACGTTCCCCTAACTTGAAATATAATGTTTGATGTAGTCTTTTATCCAGTCACTCCAAAGAGGCTTCTCCACTAAGTAGAACCTGCAATCAAGGACAAGACAGAAGAATCAAAGCATATGCAACATATAATAATCAAGAAAATATAACCCAACTTAGTGATCAAGGAGTTTAAGTATTGATGTTGTTTCAATAAGAATAAGAACAACTCAATGAGAAAAATAGATCCATATGTATTTTCTTGAATAAAAATAGTAATCTCACAACTTGATGCCTTGATGTCGTGAAGATTTCTCCCAGGGTATTGAACAATCGTTCCTCCTTTAGTTTGACAAGCCTTCCTCTCTAAATACTAGTATTGTTTTATGAACATAAGTGAGTGATCATTCTCATGCCAACAACAACTAGTGTAGAAAGTATGCACTCTTGGGAATTCTCTTCAGGAATTACCTTTACAATATTAACATCTACCATCTACCTTTGAGCCTGAAACTTGAGCTCAATTTATAGGGAAATGGAGTAGTTTCAGCTCCATGAAGAGGGGGATGGATTCCTCTCATGGAGGGATTTGAGCTCCATGGACCAAGGTATAAGCTCCATGAGTGGAGGGATAAAACTCAAACTGATCATGACTCTAGAAGCTTCCAGTTGGGAGAATATTCGACCAGCTAGGCTTCTAGAATTTACCTTTTCTTTTACTTTTCTTTTTATGAGAGTTCGTAGGTAATAGTAGCAAAACATGCAGTGGTTGCCATATTTTATGGAACAAACATCTGCGGATCCATGGGAAAGGAATAGAAAAAGTGCAGAGGTAGACCTTTAAGGGTTTTATAGAGCTTTTCTACAATTCCAAGACTTGATTAATTAACATTAGGGTTTTTGACTTCTAAGGGAAAATGATATTGGTGGTGATAGACCCATATGGATAGTCAAATGTCATGGTGACAAAGTAATGTGTAACAATCCCTGAATTCTTTAATGATAGGTAAGTCTCTTGCAATCTCATTTTCTATTGGCTATCCCAAATCCTCAACCTGGAAAAAATATGCTTGACAAATTTTTCTTGTTGTTCAGTTTAATTGCAATGCAAAAATATGTCTCATAAATATTTTGATTTTCCTTTTACTATTACAAATTTTGCTACAACATCTATGCAATTCACTATTTTTTCTAAGAAATTTACTATTTCTTTTTGTTGTTCTAGCCAATCCATTCCTATTGATAGATCATAAGATCCCAGAGTGAGAATTTTTCATTGGAGTCCAGTTCTATATCCATTTAAACTGGCAGCAGTTTTAGGGATTTTATGAGTAAATTTCCTCTTTGTTCCTACAGCTAGCTACACCAGCCAAGAGTCCTGAAATTTTTCTAATTTTAATTTACATTTTTCCACTATCGTGGGGCTAATATAGCTTAAATTTTCTCCTTGATCCATTAAAATAGAAACAGTTTGGTTAGCAATCATACCTTCAATTTCAATCATTGTTGATTGGTATTCTACTTTTCCGTCTTCCAATGCAGCCATTGATGGGAATATTATGGGAAATTTCATTTACTGTAGTAGCTTCTCATATTGCTTGAATATTCTGGATTGTATGAGTGTTGTGTGGGCACTCCCGAAACATATGATGTTCACTTCATCCCCAACATTTTAATAGTTATTTCACTTTTACTACTCCTTCCCTTTTGATTTTTATTTCCAATGGTTTGGAACCAGTGTGGGAATGTGTTGTCCAATTTTCCCCTCTTATTAAAATTTTTCCACTGGTGGTTTTTTCCAAAATTCTTCAGATATGATGGTTTTGATAATTTTGTACTTGCCTTCACTTTCCCTTTCTCTTTATTCTTCAAGTTTTTTACTCACCATTTCTGCCTTTAAACTGCTGGTAGCACAGTCTTTCCTTATGAACTTCATCCATTGTTTTAGGATTATGAAATTCAATTCTTTATTTGTACATGGTAAGTAGGAAATTCATAAATTGTTGTACATTAGGCTTTTATTCCCTGACATAAGGCACATAGCGAAGTAAATTTGTAAATTTTATCACAAATTCATTAATAGTGAACTATCCAAGGCTAAGCTCATGAAATTCCTTCGCCCTGTCATCATAATACTTCTCACTAAGGTATCTAGATTTGAATTTCTCTTGAAATTATTCCCATGAAATAGTTTTCTCATCAAGCAAGTGTATAGTTTTTTCCTCCTCCCACTAGAGAGTGGCTTTACCTTGTAGCTGCTAAAATGCTAATATTTCTTTCAGATTACTTCCGTATTCATATACCTGGAATTATTTGATCATTTTTAGGAGCTATGCTTCTGCATCCTCTTCCTTTTCCCCATCAAAGGTTGGAGGCTTAATTTTGTGGAATTCCCCTTGCAACTCTGTTTTCTTTCTTTATTTTGATCTAGATTCTTCCCCACTCTCATAAGCCTATGAGTTGGGTTTAGCTTCTTTCTTGGTCTTCACTATAATGGCTAGACCTAGAGGTTAATTCCATTATCAACCTCTCTTGCTGATTACTAGACTGCAACAATCGTTCATTGCTAGTCATTAGCTGAACCATTTTGTGCTGCATATTCCTTATCATTTCCATCATTTGAACATTTGGATCTGGTGGGGCTTCTCCACCACATAGTTCTACGTACAACCCTTCTCCATCATTCATGAAAATAGCTATAACTATTTTTTCACTTCAATCATTATACACAGAATTAAATTAGTATTCACATAGAAACAATCTAAGATAAATTTTAATAGTATATAATTTTTCCCTGATTTGGGGCCCATCAGCCCAAAGTTTTCAACATGGGCTCTCATACCATTTGTAACGACTCTCACTAAGAAATTTATTTTTATATATACTAATTTTTTTCATGATGATTGTCCTACTTTGATATCCTAGTAATGACATTCAACACCAAGGTCTACTCTTGTTTTATATATAGATATTTTCAGCAAAAGATTCTGTCTTGGCTTACATTTTTCTAGGTTTATAAAATTTTTTCCTTAGCTAGATTTATATAACACATTGATCAAAATCAATTCATAAGAGGGATACCTATCTTACCCTAAAAGGGATTCTCTTATTTAGATTTTTATACATATCCATCATTTGTATTATGTCATATATATCATTATCCCCATTCACAATTTCATAACTTACATTTTGTATAACTTTAAAACCATACCTACATATTTTTATATTCAAGTTATAATTTATTACTTATAAATTTCAATACCTTTAGGATTCAAATACTAATTAACTTATGCATCCAAACTATTGTTTTAAACTTACCATATGGGATTTATTTAACACCTACTTCTAGCTCTAATAAATCACTATATGATTCATATCATGTATAGCTTTAATATATAATACATAATACATTGTAATGTGTAATTTTTGTTACAATTTACTCATACGACCTCATTAAATTGAGGATCCCTTAATGAATATCACAGATATGTCACATAGGCAATAGTCTGAATATTACCATTCTACACCAACAATTTATAATTGGAAGTCATGGTTATTTACTCATACCCATTATTTGTTTAATTTTACAATTTATGGTTGAATGTATGCGAATTTCATGACAGTAATTTGTAATACCATTATGGGATTTGTATTGAATTTAACTCTATTTATTTATCACTCCACCTGAGGCTAAAATGTTAATTTGTATTAACTCATTACTGTGATACCTTACCTGGTCACTATCCTACATTTAATGTTGGTACCCTATGTCTCATGGCTCCATTTGATCAAATTTATTATTCACACACTTGTACGCATGATATTCCTTGTATGTTTGACAGTGGAGATTTGTCAATCAAACCCTAAGGGTTGAGACTAATCCGAATTTATCATTTCCCTCCTACAACATTTGAGCCTCTGGCCGAAATTCTCCCCTGTGTATTCGTGCACAGAAGTATTTCCCTTTTCTATCATTCTGTTCGGAAAATTTCTGAAGTATGAATGTGTATTCATTGAAGTGTTGTAAACATTAATTTTCCCTTCCATTTCATAAGTTGAGGGAATTTTTCTGGCCACCAGTTTTCACAATCCTCTACCAAAAATTTTGATCCATGGAATGAAATATTTTAAACGAAATTACAGGTAAATTATTCACCATGATTTTTTATTTCTATTTCTAACGTTCTCATTTATTTTACTCAGAATTATTCTTGGCATTGGTTGAATATATATTGGATTATTTTTGCAGCCCTCCAACCTTTACCCCGGTTCCTCATCCTCACTTACATCCAATGGCTTAGTTGTGAATTTGAGGTATCTTATACTAGGGTTTTATACCCTTCATTCCTCTTAGAAGAGGTATTTACTTTCCACCATTTCGTTTAGTAATTGCAGGCTGGAATTCAATGATATATATGATTTTCATATAGTTGTGGGTTTTTTATTTTATTTTTGTATATTTCCTTCCAAACTTTGTCGTAACCCCATGTATTATTTTCGAATCCTTATTATGGATAATCTTTTTGATTTACAATTTCCATTGATACAATGAAATTATGTTTCCAAATTCTATGTGTTGTAATTCATACAAAGCATAATTTCTTAATTCTCGTAACTAAATTCCAGAGATTGTATTTTTTACTATACTTCTACTATTTTAGAAGCGCGAGTTTTATCACTCTTAGACTCTGTCTATTCTCTGTGCGAGAGAAACTTCTGATTTTTTGACATAGTCTTTACCTTGTCATCTGATTGAAGTTTTCGTATAATTTGAGGATTTAAGAGTTAGAATTTTTATATACTTCTCCTTCCTTGTTAAATTTTGAGGAAAATTCCTGATATTATATCATTCTCAATTAATATGTTTATAGTTATCATTGTATCAATATAAGAACATAGTAAATTCAATTTCACCTAGTAACTATTTTTTTTGTGTAATAATTTAGTATACAGTGAAACAGTTTCTCTTATATAAAATTTCTTTTGATTTTCCAGATTTGATTTATTATATTAAATCATAATAAGGAAATCTATACAATTGAAAAAAAAATTGTTACTTTCCTCAAATCAGTGTAATATTGGTTAACCGACTTCCTTTAAATAAGTTAGGAATGTACTCATTTTTAACTTCGATACTTTTAGTATTGAATTAAATTCCTTTTTCGATTTAGTTCTTCTATGCCAATTAATTTCCATAGTCTTGAAAATTATTTCATTTCATCCAACTTATTTATTAAATTTGTTATACCACTATTATTGTGGAATTTATCATAACAATTTAATGAAGAATATGTTTCTAGTCGACCAATATACATTCCTTCTTGAGCCTATTCAAACCAACGTTTGAAGTTTCACTCCTGCTTTTAATTATAATTATAATTCTCCTCCGGTTATTTTCCGTGCCGATTCTGCAAGAGTTAATTTATATTGGTTTCTTTTTGTTTACACCTAAATGTACTATGATCATGACTACTTCATCAATGATGCAACACGTGCTTCCATTCTTCTAGGTTTGTCCACATTCAAGTACCATATTTATATTTCTTTTACTTATTATATTGATTGTTTCTAGTATTCCTTACAGTTCCTTTCACTGTAGAAGTAAGGAATATTCTTAAAAATTAAAGAGATAATTACAGGTATTTCCTCTCCCTTTACCTATTCTTAAATTTACTATACAATCTTCTCAATTGAAATTATTCTAACTTTCAGTACATTCTTTGTTTTAGGTTTACTTGTTATCCTCTACATACATTATTTCTCTTCTGATCATAAAATCAGATAGTTTGACAGTCACTATCATATTGTTTCAACTCGGTCATCAAAGCTATGGAGATCTTTCCTCCATTTGTTCCAATTCGAGATCATTTATTATCATAAGCTACACATTTAATTTGGATTATGACTTTGATGATATTGTAAACATCATTATGTATAATACACTTATTAATGAATGTTGATAGTATAGTTTCTTCCTCAAATCCACTGGTGGATTAGAAAGGGAGAAATATATGTACAAAACTTTGATAATATAAATCCCTACCTTTTTCTATATTAAATTTTCACCTATATAATGAGTTTTTCCATGATTTGAATTGTACAAGAATTTCTATATGAAAACATATATAAATTTTTTTGTTTCTTTCATTAAATCTAAACTGTATATCCATATAGAATACATGATATTTATATTAAATTTTATATTATCTATCTAAATTTGTTCTATTTAGAATTTCATATATATTGAGAATTTTCTGCTATTATTCTTGCTGCAATATATATATATATTTATTGTACATGTACTATACATTTTTTCAATGAAGTTCCATATAATTAATTTGTACTCAAACAATAGATTTAGACCCTGGAAAAGGGTTTAGAGATTATGTCTATTTGTCTTTCATTTATAATAATTCTATGTAACAACACATAAGGACTAAGTGTATTCATCTATAGTTAATATCTGTCAAATACATATGAAACTTAAATTTTCTAAAACTAGACACTATACAATACACATAAATTCTATAATTTAACTTTCATGAATTCAACTCATAATTTATAAAATATTAGTTTTTATACATTCCACTCCATATATAACCAATAATAGAAGTATAAAACATAAAATCCATATACCATTGCTGTAAAGACTATTTTCCTCCCAACCTTGAGCTTATTCCACAACTCTCCCCCAAGCAGAGACCAATTCTTCCTTAGTGTAGACAATCTCCATGTCATACAAGGAATAAATTATTTAAGCTTGCTTTTGCTCAACTTGTTTCCATAACGTTTGATGGGGGTTATATACTGGTTTTGTTTTTTTCTACAAAATATTATTTTAAAACTATCTTTTCCTCTTTATATTTTTATGCTTACCACCTATCATTAACTTTCCACTTTACTGAGGCTTTATTATATCTTTTTCTTCCATCTAATAATTTTATTTTTATTTTATTTTTCTCCAATGATTTCTCGATAATTTTGGTAAAGTGTTAGGATTGTAGTCCATCCTCATCGATTTGAATTCTTGGTCTCAATTTTTCTCTAGTCTTTATAAGATAATAAATTTCCACATCAAAAATAATATGTCTACACAATTTTTCTTTAGGTCCACTTGACCTTTAGGTTTATTTACTCTCTATAAAACCTGAAAAATAGGGATATTACACTAGTCCTACACCTAGCGAAAATTTTAGATCATCAGTTAGCTCATCCTCAGCCCATTTATGTATATCTTATACGCGCACAACCACATAATGCTACTGCTATTAGTTCAAGAGGCACATGAAATTATATAGGATCCTTTGGCATTGTGATACACAGCCACTGGCCATGGAACCAAAAGAAGCATGGAAGCTTAGTTGTGGCTATGGAAGCAAAATAAGCATGGAAGCTTAGTTTGACCAGCATCGAATGAAAGAAGCCTGGAATCTTAGTTGTGGCTATGGAACCAAAACAAGTATGGAAGCTTAGTTTGACCAACATGGAATGAAAGAAGCATGGAAGCTTAGTTTGACTAGCATGGAATGAAAAGATAGAGGATTCCACCCTCTTTGTTTCTATTATATAGGATTATAAAACTACTAATGAATTTATAAAATATTTAATAGTATTAGTGAATAAATAAATATAGATCTAATATTTTTGTAAAAAATTAAAAAAATTTATGAACGTATTTTTATATTAAAAATTAAAAATTGATTAAAAATTATTAATTAATTTCAAAAATAACAATTTCATGAGATGCCTAAATTATATTCAAATTATTTTTTACTTATATATTTTTATTTATTATGTTTTTGGACATCATTTTTATTTTTATTATATCTTTTTATTATTATGTTTTTAGACGTCATTATTATGTTTTTAGACATCAATTTTATTTTTATTTGGTTATTTGTTTTATTTTATTTTTTAATGCATAGACTAGCTACTTTTTTTTGGTTATATATTTACTTACTTATGGTAATTGAATATATCTATTAATGTAAATTAAGGATATCAATAATTATAATTAATTTTATGTATGAAAATAGTAACTTGGAGGAAGTGTTTTCTTACAAGTACCTAGGAATTGATATTCATCACAAGCTCAACTGGAACTACATCATTCAGAAAAGGATTAATGGGGGTGGAAAGCTTATTTTGATCTTGAAAATAATTGTAAAACATAAAACCTCTTAATGTGGGATAGAAATAAGTTCCTCTTTGAAAATTTAGTCACTCTTGTTATCTTATATGGATGTGAGGTTTGGGGTTGCAACATCTCTAGAGAATCCTGGAGAAATATTTAGCAAATGGAGAAGCGTTTTATAACATATAACTTTAAAATTAAAAGAAATACACCTTATCCTATTATCCTTATAGAAGTGGGTCTTTCCCCTATCGAGAGCCTAGCTATGACTAAGTTTCTGTTGTGCAAGCACAAGCTCAATAGAATAGGAGACCATCGACTTCCTACGCTAGCTTTAAATTACAACCAAAAGCACATAAGGCTTAAATGAGGTTGGTATAAATACACCAGGGCCTGGCTAATCCATTGGGAGATTGAAGGGAATGTTGAATTGCAAAACATTAATAACATTAAAAAAATTGTTACGTCTAAGTTCAAAGAAAAAATGTGGTGTGAGAAATATCTAGCAACTAAAAGAAAATTAAGATATTATAAGGAGGTCATCCACCCCACCCTAGAAGATCAAAATTATATCTTTGTTTTAACTAGCTCAAAGAAGAAAATTAATATAGCCAAGATTAGAACGAACTCTCATGAGCTCCATCGTGAAACAGGTCCTTGGAAAGTTCCTAAAACACCATGGATGGAAAGAATCTGCCATCTTTGTGAGAATATGAACATTGAGGATGAAAATAACTTCCTCTTAGAGTGCCCTACGTACAACCACATTAGAGCTCAATTTCATAGTATTTGTTGCAATACTGACCTTCTTAACCTTTTAAGATGTCAAAATTATAGTGAGCTCGGGAGACTTCTCTCCAAACTTTTTGAGCATAAAAATAAAATCTTAAATCAAACTAAATAACTCTTTTCTTTAGGTCCAATACACCAAATATTGGCCTGGTAAACATTAACCACCATCATCATCATTATCAATTATAATAATTGTAATAATTATTAAAAAAATAGAAAAAATAAACTAAAAAAATTTATATACCTATAATTTTAAAATATACAATTATATAATTAATTTATTAATAAAAGATATACAATTTTATGTCATAATTTATTTTTATCATAAATAACAATAAAATTAAACATTTTGTTATCCAAAAGAATAATATCTCACTATCTAAATAGTCAATTCAAAAATAAATTACTTCACCTCCTAATGCAAAGTTTATGACTATATTTTTCTAAAAACTAAAAAAACCACATTATATCTAATAAAAACCCAATATAATTTACAAACTAAATTACGATAAATTCAAAATTTAAAATTATAAAAATACATGAAAACTATGATGACTAAAGATAACATGAATAAATATACAGAAAAGCCCATTAATTTTCGACGAGAACTAAAAATGGCGCTCCAAAACATCATATTTCTAATTGAAGACCAAACTAAAAATAGAATTACTTAACATCTATTTTGAACCATCCACATGCTAGTTATACATATACTTATAACGATGAGGTTAAGCACAAGCTATAGACATCTTTGGTGTAAGAAATAATTATACATCTATACTTCTAACAATGAGGTTAGCAATAGACATCTTTGGTGTACGAAATAATCTCCGCTATCAATTATCTTTTGGATACTAAGCAACAATAATTACACTTTTTTAAAATTATCGTGTAATTTTCTAAAATTATCATGTATATTTTCTAAAATAATAAAATAGGGATATAATTTTCGTAGTTTTTTTTATACATTAATTTCTATTTATGAAATTTTTGATGTAATGGTGATAAATTATATGAAGAGAAGGGTTTCTAAAATTATTATATTATTTTAATATATTTATAAGAAAATTTTAATTAGTTAAATTTAAAGTTATTTATAATGGTCTCTTTTTCCTTAAATTTGAATCTTAATCTCATAATTTATCTTTAGTAACTTGGTGATTTCTAAAATTGTATTATTTACAATAGTTAATTTAAATTATAGATTTTATAAAGTTCTTAAATCAAATTATACAATTTTAATATATTTCAAAAATTGGAAATTACTAATTTTATTCGAAAATAACATAATAAATTTTAAAATTTCAATAACAATCAAATTTATTTTTAATAAATATTTACTATAATATAAATTTGTTGAACATTATCCTCAAAAGATTGATAATAATATTAGAATAAATTGGTAGGTTACAATTTTGATAATTTAATTTAGTGGGATGATCAATAAAGTATATAATAATTATAAAAGTAATTAATTGATAAATTTGATCATTAATTAGAAAAAAACATTATTTTTTATTTTCAAAATTTTACTTTTAATGCTAAGTAGATATCACTCCTAATTTCTAATTTTAAGATATTAGTAAGTAACAGTGTTTAATCATTCAAATTAATTTATCAAATTAAATATATATTATCAATATATATTTACCATAACAAACTTACCAACATGTTACAAGTTATACCTTTCTTTTTTTAAGTTAAATGTAAATAAACCTAGACAAGTCATTTAAGTTATATTCACCAAAAGATACTAACAACATATCACAAGCTACACCAAATGTGGAAAAAACCTAAAATGGTCATTTAATTGATATGTGTTTTATCCTGACAAGAAATAAAAAGTGTATACGTTATTTAACTTATACAATTATAATGAGTACGGAGAATGTAAAAATTTTCGTACTCATTATAAGACAGTTCTCACCCCTTTTCTAACTATGACAAGTGACTCCACGTGAATGGGGCTTGAGATACCAGAAGGAATCTCCTCCATCCTAAAGATGAAAAATATATTGATGACACCTATCTACACCAAACAATGAAGAATTAGGACTTTTGATTGTTTTGAAGTCCTTCCACTTAGTTATTAGGGGATATCCCTTGAGCTTAGGTGTCTTAGTATAAATTTCCCACTAGGTTAGGTCATGACCCTCTAATTTGAATCTAGGAAATTATATTTTCTTCTTCTGATCTATGTGGTGAATACTAAAATATACTTCAAATTTTTCCAATGAATTATTTAATTTTAAGGACTCTATGTCACCTTGGTGTGTGTTTATGTCAACCTTCACTTCAACCTTGAAAATGGGAAGAAAATGGATATTAAAACTTGAACTTGGATATTATTTCTCGAGTTATTTCCTTGAATCATTTTACATGTCTTCAAGATCCCTGAGTTTCCCCTCTCATATAACCTTCAAGTTGGAACCTCCATCTTCCATTCTAAGCTTGTTTAGTAGAGTAGTGAAAACAAGGTTCATATTGTAGCATATATCCATGACGCTTGGTTGTATCCTCACAAATATCTCTTTTGTTGGATCAAGGGTATTGTGAATAGACTCAATTTCCATTGATATATTTCTATGTTTTTATGCTTAAACCACTTCCTATATCACTCGCAACTTCCCATGAAATTCCTTGAAGAAAACTGCCTCGATACCAATACAGTCTAAAGAATTCCATGAACATTCCACAAAATAGTTTTTCACAACCTGACCCACAAAAAAATTGAAATCTTTACTATGAAGGTTAAATTTCTTGAGATTCTATAATTTTTTATTAACAGTGTTTTACTTATGCCTAAAATAGATAAAATAATAACAATTGAGAACAAATAATATAATCACATACCATACAGAATGAGAAAAAAAAAATTATTGGAAACCCTTATAAGAGAAAACCTAGATGGAAGGTAAGGCTATTAAACTCTCTTTATTTTTATTGAAATAATGCAAGTACAATGGATAAGGAAATCTCTATGTAGTTACCTAAAACCTATGGCATGTTCAGATACTATAGAAAAATAAAACCCTTTATTATTATCCCTAAATCCCACTTCCAATTTCTTCTCTAATATGGAACGAGATCTAATAGTATAGAATGTAACCCTTACTCCTCCTAGTGGCCTAGTTTTAACATATCTCAATAGCCAACTAGGGTTTAGGTTTTACTTGTTAACCTCTCAACTAGAGTTAAGAATGAAACTTCTGCATTCCTCTTCATACAACATGTGTTTATTTACACATCCATGAGAAATGTGGGATGATGCCACATCCACTCATACTATGGTGATAAATCACTACTAGTCAAATTGTGGGAGACATAAGTTATCCATATAAACTTCAATTGATGTGATTATTACACTATTGGAAGGTATCTTATCATGCAATAATGTCCCATGGCATGGTACTTAAATGTGAGACAATTGTCCCAAAAAAATTATTTAATTCGTAAACATGGATCTGGAAGGTTTTATACCCCAATTCCCCAAACATGGAATTGTTTGTAAAAATTACCCTTCTTGCTCATGTATCCATTTTTTCCACTCTAAAAGAATCAAGATAGATGAAAAAGAAAATAGTGTTCCAATTTGGATCACAAAAACATCATTGTTGATGAATAATGTATATGTGAAATAAAGATGACATTACAAAAAAAACAAAATTAAATAATGAAAACAAAATTAAAATATCCACACACATTATCTCCTAAATCTATTCAAAGGAGTCATTAGCAAGAAACTATAAAGTATTCCATATAAGACTAAAAAATGAAAAATTTGAAAAAATACTTGCAACTGTATTGCAACTATTTCTTAAACCACATTCTCTAGTACAACCCAATAAAAAAGAATATCATTTTAATGTGTGCCAAAAGAAATAATGTTGTGCAAAGAATACTATCATGCCCAATATCTCATAAATATGTATTATAAAAGAACATAATGTTTCCATTTTTGAAATTCAACAAGAAAATTCACACACAACAGTGTGGGATCACTGGTCACACAGTGATGGATCCTAGCGACACAATAGTGTGCAACCAAATTTTAAATAAATTGAAAAATTAATTATAATTTTATCTCATACAAACTTGTAATAGTTATCTACGTGTGATAGACTTAGTTAGCTCAAGAATTTAGAGTTGAGTGTGAAAGGATAGGCATGTAGGGTGATTTGATTATTTACATGGTCCAGTTGTAGTTGTAGCATGAGTGTGGTGTGAGTGGGATCAATTAACTCATATTAATTGATTTAAAATCAGTTTAACTAGTTCTTACTATTTGATGAGCTAGTGGAAGATCAAGTTAATTAAAATAGATTTAATTCACCGGTAGTGATCTACCAAGTAACTGATGATTCACTATTTATAGCTGCATGCATGCTAATTCTAGTGGATAACTAGTTGAGACAAAGGTTCAAGGCAAGTAACTATCAGTTGTATTTTAGGCAAACTGCCAAGGTGAAGTTATAAAACCATAGGAAGCCCATGATGAATTGTGCAAACAAGGAAGGATGAATTTCTTATTTAATAGGGGTTTAATTTTCTAGGGATTGCATGAGAAAAGCAAGTTGAGGGTAGGATGATAATTGGCTATGTGTTTGTCCAATTTTTCCTAGATAAGTGTGAAGCAATTGGTAGAGTGTATGAGGCAGTGGTGACCACAAATACATTGCATTGTTTCATGATTCCTTATTTTATTATAAAATAAACATGGAGGGGTTTTCAGCAGTTTCTTTCCCCATGAATATCTGGTGTTGTGTATTGATTTAGTTCTTCTCTTACTTGCATGTCACTGACCCATCATGATTTATATTCTGTAGATATTGTAGAAGGATTAAGGATATTTTTTTTGTATGATCGGATTGAATTGATTCGCGTAATTTATATATGGTATTAGAGTTATGATATATATTTTATACATGGTATAAGAGTAGTAGAAATCACAATAGTGGAGAATAAATTGAGTTTGTGTTAAACAATATTCAAATTTGCAGGTACTTTCTTTGGAGCTATAAGCTGATCAAAATGTCTTTCAATGGCTTGAGACTCGAATATTCACTCGGGGAAGGTTCGAATTATATTACATGAAAGGAAAGGATGGAGGCAGTGTTGGAGGAAAATGGGTTGAAGGAATTCATAGGTAATGATATTTGCAAGCCCGCGCCAACATATGCCTAACTTCTTGATGCATGATAAAAGAAGGTAGAATAGGCGAGGAGGATCTTTTTAGAGGGTGTTCGAGATCATATTGTCTCGGTTCTTCATGGAAATTAAACTCCATATGCTATGTGGAAGGCCTTGACAGATCTATTTCAAAGTAGCAGTGACCACAAAAAATTAGCAATCAAGGACAAGCTCAGGAAAATCAAAATGGAGAAGGGTGACAAAATCCAGAAATACTCGACCAAGTTCACTCAATGTTGAGATGAGCTTGGAAGTGTTGTGATTACTGTATCTGATGATGAATTGGTGAGCCTAGCACTTACAGGCCTTCCCAAGAGCTAGTATAGTTACAAGAATTCTATGAATGGGAGGGAGAAGTTACCAGATTGGGAGCAACTATGGTCAGATTTGGTACAGGAAGAGGTACAATGGAATGCCAGGGATGAATCCTCATCCATGATTGATGGTGAGGAACATTGTGACTTAGCTTGTAAGGAAAGGAAGCGGAAGGGGAAGAAATCCTATTCCAAATTTGAAACCTGCAAATACTGCAATAAGTATGACATGCCAAAGGTGAAATACATTCACTGTTATGATCATGGACATTATGCTACAAATTTTCCACAAAAGAAGAAGAACAATAAGAAGGCTCGAGGAGATGTAGCGGGTGAATATTTGGCCTCACAGTTTCATTTGGAATTCTCTCTCATCACATGCATGGCATCAACTGTGATGGGATCTATGTGGCACTTGGATAGTGGAGCATATTTCCACATGACGGGAAACAATTAACTCTTTAGTAGCTTGGAGGAGAAGGACCTTTATATGGACATTGATATGGGTGATGAAGGGAGGTATAGTGCTACCGGGATTGCTACAGTTACTCTCTAGAGAGAGTCAATCAAACCTTTCTTATTAAAATATGCCATGCATGTACCAAGCTTCAAAAATAATTTAGTTTAATTTTCCATGTTGGAGGATATTGGATATGATGTGTTTTTTAGCGAGGGAAAGGAATTCCTTCATCACAAAGCCACAACACAAGTAAATAGGATTGGGTTCGTGTGAAGAACCTCTAGAAAATTGATGTATGTGGTTGCGTATCATTGAGAATTAAAGCAAGGAAGGTGGTGAGCTGGGATACAGGTGAGTTATGGCACACAAGATTGGGCCATCTAAACCACGGTGCTTTGAGGATCATCCGACAGATTTCTACAGGTCTTCCAAAGGGTACTGTTGCACAGATAGACACATGGAAGGGATGTACCATTGGGAAGTATAATAAAGCCACTTTTCATGATAAGGATAAATAAGTAGCAAAAATCCTTTAGAGAGTTCACTCATATGCGTGTGGACCATTCCCTACACCTTCCATAGCAAATCACAGGCATTATGTGATTTTTTTTTTATGATTTTTCTAGAAAGACTTGGATCTTCTTTTTCTAGAACAAAGACCGGGTGTTCTCCAAGTTTTGTGAGTTGAAAGCACTGGTAGAGAAAGATAAAGGGAAGAATTTGAAGGCTCTAAGGAGCGAAAATGGTGGTGAGTATATATCTAATGAATTCAAGAACTTCTATGTCAAAGAAGGAATTCAGAGAGAATTCATTGCACCTCATAACCCACAACATAATAGGTTTTTAGAAAGATAGAATAGAACAATTTTGGTAGTAGCACGAGCTATGTTACATGATCAGGGCCTACTATTGCATCTGTGGGCAGAGGCATGCAACACAATGTTATTTGTGAAGAATCGTAGTCCTCATCAGATTCTTGGCATTAGTACATGACAAGAGGAATTTTTAGGTAAGAAACTTGATGTTTCATATTTTAAATTTTTTCGCCCATATGTCTATTTCCATGTGACCAAAGATGCCAAGTAGAAACTAGAACTAACAACAAAGGTTGGGATATCTGTGCGGTACAATGATACTCCCCACAACTATCGGATGTATTTGTCGACTAACAAGATCACAATTGTCAGGAGAGATGTTAAATTTGATGAGGAGAAAGCCATGTGATTTTTCCTTGAAAGGGAGCTTGAAATTCATGCAAATGAGAAGAAATTAGTTCCAAAGGATGAACCTAAAGATTTTGAGAGGCCACAAGAAAAGGATCATGGAGTGGAAGAAACCACTCATACAAATCCATCCACAAAAAATGGCAGGAAGCACATAAGTGAGGCTCACAGATTGATGCTAGATACAACAGAGCATGTAGGAGCACCTACATCACAACGCAGGCAAAGAAGGTCCCCAGATAGGTACACTAGATACATGGCTCTTATGAAAGAGTGTATTTTGTCAGAGCCAACCTCTTTTGAGGAAGCAGTGCATCATCCAACATGGGTAGATCCCATGGTTGAGGAGTATGACTCCATTATTAGAAAAATTGAATGGGAAGTGTTCCCAAGACTAGTGGGGAAGTCAATGGTTGGATCCAAGTGGTTCTATAAGGTGAAGTAGGCATCAGATGGGAGTATGGAGAAATATAAGGCTAGATTTGTGGCCCGGGGATTCTCACAGGTAGAGGGGATTGGCTATGAGGATACTTTACACCAGTTGCAAGGTACTCATCTATTAGATCTATCCTTGAACTCTTAGCACAGATGGGGTGGCAGATACATCAGATGGATGTAAAGAAAACCTTGATGAATGGATTTATTGAGGAAGAAGAGTAAATTGAGCATCTATAAGGTTTTGATATCTTTGACAGGGAGTCGCATGTGTGCAGACTCAAGAGAGCATTTTATGGGTTGAAGAAAGCATGTTGTTCATCATACACCAAGATCGACAACTATTTCATGGGGTTGGGCTTCACAAAGTGTTAAGAGGATGTGAACCTATATCATATTGTGGTTTATGGTAAGCTTTTGATTATTGTAATTTATGTTGATGATTTGATACTGATAGGTGATGAGCATCTAATAACTTCTTGCAAAGAGGATCTTGCAAGAGATTTTTATGTGAAGGACATGGGGCTCTTGCACTATTTCCTTGGCTTGGAAATATGGCAAATATATGGGGATATATTTGTATCTCAGGTCAAGTATGCCAAGGAGATTCTGAGGAAGTTCCACATTTAGGGCAACAAACCCATGGAGACACCTCTTGCAGGTAACTCGAGGAAGGAGGATGCTACCTCAGGTGAGGAAGTGGATGGTACTATTTATAGGCACCTTGTGGGTTTAGTTATGTATTTGGTGAACACATGGCCAAACATATGCTACGCAGTTAACTAGCTTAGTAAAGCTATGATTAAGCCTACCAAGCTCTTTTTGAAGGCGGGGAAGCATGTGTTGAGATACTTTAGGGGCACTACAGAGTATGGATTATGAAAGAGATGAACATAGGGAGTGAAGCTTCAAGGCTTCACTAATGTAGATTGGGAGGGTATTCCATTAGAAATGAAGAGCACATCAGGGGGCATCTTTAGCATATGATCAGTAGAAGTTTATTGGTAAAGCAAGAAGCAGAGATTAGTTGCAGTTAGTTCAGTCGAGGCATAGTACATGGAAGCTAGTCAGGAAGCATGTGAGGCCATATCGATGAGTAAGATACTTGTTGGTTTGTTCAGTCATCAGAAGGATCTGATGGTGATACATTGTGATAAACAAAGTTTCATAAAACTCTAGGTTAATCCAGTATTCCATGATAATTCCAAGCATATTGACATTTGGTACCACCATATCAGATATTGTGTTCAGGGACACATTATATTGTTGCAGTACATTCCCACGGAGGATTAGGATGCATATATCTCGACGAAGGTGCTTGCCAAGGGAAATTTTGAACACTACATAGGCAAGATCAGTGTAGCTGATAATCCCTTTATTATTGGGAGGGAGTGTTGAAATTAAACAATAATATGCACAAAATCTAGTGCGGAATCATAAGTCACACAGTGATGGATCCTAGTGACACATTAGTGTGAAACCAATTTTTAAATAAATTGGAAAATTAATTGTAATCTTATCTCATAACAACTTTTAATAGTTAGCTAAGTGTGATAGACTTAGTTAGCTCAAGAATTTTGAGTTGAAGGTCAAAGGATATGTATGTAGAGTGATTCTATTATTTATAGGTTATAGTTGCAGTTGTAGCACCAGTGTGGTGTGAGTGGGATCAGTTAATTGACATTAATTGATTTAAAACCAGTTTAACTAGTTCTTACTATTTGATGAGCTAGTGGAATATTAAGTGAATTAAAATAGATTTAATTCAATAGTAGCGATCTACCAAGTAACTGATGATTCAATATTTATAGCTGCATGCATGCTAATTCTAATGGAGTCCTAGTTGAGACAATGGTTCAAGGAAATTAAACTATCAGTTGTATTTTAGACAAAGAGCCCATGTGCAGATATAAAACCACATGAAGCCCACGATGAATTGCGCAATCAAGGAAGGCTAAATTTCTTATTTAATAGGGGCTTAATTATCTAGCGATTGTATGAGCAAGGAAGGCTGAGGCTAGGCTGATAATTGGCTATGTGTTTGTCCAATTTTTCCTAGATCTATGTGAAGCAATTGGTAGAGTGTATGAGGTTGTGGTGAGCACATATAAATTTCATTGTTTCATGACTCCTTGGCAGGGATAATTTTAAGGATGGAAACTTATTTTGAAGTTTAAAAAATTCGCGAATCTCAGTAGTCCCTAATATGCAAACTATAAAAAATTTACTGATGTATTTGGAAAATAATTCAAATTTATAATGATATTATATATACTGTATATATAATGTTGGCTAATTTTAACGTAAAATAATTTTATAATTTAAAATTTGGGCGAATCATTTTTATAAAAAAATGGAAATTGGCGAATAGTTTTTTGGAAAAGCCATGGAAAATTAGCCCACCTGCGAATATTAGCCCCTAAAATTTTCCATGTTCCTTGGTTGATTATATAGTAAATATGGAGGGGTTTTGAGCAGTTTCTTCCACCAGGAATATCTGCTATTGTGTATTGATTGACTTCTTTCTCTTACTTGCATGTAATTGAATGATCATGATTTATATTCCACAAATAATGTAAAATAATTCAGTATCATGTTTTAGTACATTACATGATTAAATTGAATCCATTGGTGTAATGTATACAACCATAATCAATAATACCATTAGAAACAACGAAAATACATATTTTAAAATAATAATATTAAATTTAAAAACAAGATTTGTAAACCTTCAATAAATTAGAATTACAAGAAACTAACATCGACATTAAACAATCTCACTAGAATTTCTCATTTTATGAGTTCTTATGGAAAAAAAACCAATGATTTGGTAAACAACGTTGCTCAAAATAAACATCTCATGAATTCATGCAAGAGAATATAGCAATTGTGTGACAAATAAGGCCACTTGAATTAAATATTTATGAATTCATCGATCACGGAAATGACATTAATCTCGTAAATAAGGTTTCTATAAAAATAATTTAATCAATAGTTAATGCAAAAATAATACTATGTTGGTAATTAACACTACTATAATACCTGTGATTTCATGGAAAAAGATAAAATGGATTATAAGGATGTTGTCGTATTTATTCTTAATAAAATTCTTCATATATTCATTCCAATTTAGTGGGAGCACGTCCAACTTGTTCCTTTCCATTTAATACTAAACATGGAAAGGAACAAGTTTATTATTTCTTGCTCCATGTTTCGTCTCCTTCATATGGAAAGTCGTCTGTCATCTCAGGCTCTGCATACATAAACAACCCAAAAAATAAGGAAACCTGAAGAGTGGTTGGCACAAGGAGTGCCTAGATATTTCTGGCTTTGTTTCTTATCTTACTTTCTTCGCTATGGGTTTTATGGAGTAAAAAACTGGAGTGAATAAAATAAACCCCCTTCCTATGTGAATAGTTCCTATCGAAGACATGGAGGGGTGGACGTGGGCAGAAACCTACTTTCTTATTTCACAGTGGTCCTAATTCAAAGCTCAATCACTAGTAGTGGTTGGTTTCCTAATCCAATTAACTTAAATAAATAATCGCACAAATAAGAAGGTTACAAAATTCAAGTTATAGAGTTGGAGAAATGGGGTTCGAGATTCCAAAATGCAGTTACGGCCAAATAAAAAGAGTGAATCCCAAATGCAGAAGTATTGGCTCAACATGCCAACAGGGGAAAATTAAAAACACAAGTTAATGATATTCAATTGAGAACCAAACAAAATGAACAATCAAAATTGTTGAAATACAAATAATCAAAAAAAGTAAAATGAAACACTCGTACCAAGGCTATGGTTTGCAGTAATATCACCCTTGAAGTAGTTTTTTCAAGAATGTTCAAGTATCAGCTTTGTAAGTAATCGACCTCCTATCACACTAGCCCTAACCTTTGTCACAAAAAACCTGCAACACAACAATAAACATATTAGCACCCCATGCAAAACAAAACAAGATCCATGAGAATAACAAAAAACAAGAAGTATGATACCTGAATCATGGTTTATGGGAAACACACAAGCACACCTAGTAAGATAAACCACCAAGGAAAAACAAGGAACCCTTGAGAGAAAAAAAACCCTTGAAGCTCAGTTTCTACCAAATCCCTTAAGGATCCATTGAAGACAGAAAGAATCATCAAGGAAAAAATTATAAACCCTTGTAGCAAAGCATCAAATCCCAAAAAAAAACCCTTGAAGAGTGATTGGAGTAGAAACCCTTACAGAAAAGTGTAAAACTCTTTAAAACAAATCTTTAAGAGAATTTGGAGAGAAAATGAGTCAAACCCCCAAAAAGATACAACCCCAAAGCACCAAATCTTACCAAAACCCTTGATCAACGACTAAAGACACAAGGAACCTAAACCAGAGAAAAATACCCATAAAAACTAGAACAGTCCAACCAAATAGCACTACCAAGAAGTGAAAATGTATACACAGAAATATTTGAGAAGCCAAGAAAACCCAGAGATGAAAACAATCCGAGGTTCCAAAATACAATAATAGAAAGGCACCAAATCTTACCAATACCATTGAACACTGACCAGAGAGACAATGAGCCTAAAACAAAGGAAAATACTCATAAACACAAAAACACACCCACCAGATAGAAATAGCACGAACCCTATAAAACTTCTAGCACATCCACAACTACAATGCCCAATGTTTGACTGTATAAAAACAAAAAATATTTCCTAAAACTCCTGTCCCATAGATGATTCACTTCTAGACTGCACAATATAGAGCAACGAAATCTATAAGAACACAATAAAACAACACTAGAAAAGCACCAAATCTTACCAAAACCCCTAAACACTGACTGTAGATACCAAGAACCAAAGGAAAATACCCATAAACATGAGAACATGCCCACTAGATGGCAATACCACCAAAATGAAATCTATCCATCGAAATTTGTGAGAACCAAAGAAAACCTCGACCATGTCCAGAACTAAAATTCCCAAGATTAGACTATAGAATAATGAAAAATATTTCCCGAACCTCCTGTACCATGGATAATTCACTGCCAAACTACATAATACACGAGAGATGAAATCTGCACAAACCCAAGAAAACCCCGAGACAAAAACAATCCCTAATACCCAAATCCCTATTAAACCTCCATTAATGCATTTGTATCTTTCCCGATAAAAATATTTCTTGAACCTCCTATATGGTGCCTGATTAATTCCTTTGTCCTAAAAATAAATATGTCTCAGTGAAATAAAAATACTCAAAGAATAATATGTAATAAAATATATGTAATAATATTATACAAAGAATAAACTTATAACTATATCTCAAATAGTTTTGTATCTATGATAAGCTTATACAAATAATAATCTTATAACTATATCCCAATGGTTTCCTATCTTGTTAATTTTATGAAGGATTCTCCCCTGCCGAATTTATGTAACTGATGGGTTAATTAAGGAGGAATACACACATTTAATAATTTAAAGAGTCATTTAATAAAGGCATTTTTCCACGTAGATTTTAGTTCTTTCTACCGTTCATTCCTTTAACAAAATTTTGTGTACATATACATATTTAATGTATTATTATGGGTTATTACACTCTATTTCATGTTCTGGTAGTATTAAAATATATGATAATTAATTTTTGAAGAAATATTGTCGGTTCCTTCTTTGTCGAGGGATTTGTGTAAGATTCCAAACAAAAAAAAAATTCATAGATCTAAAACATCTTAGTGTTCTCATTTAATATAATCTTTCATCAAGAACTGGAACACAAGAAACACAGCCATTTATTTATATTATTATTCACTGGAAGTAAAATATATGCTTAGACCATAAAATCCTACAAATGGCATGCACAACTGCTTGACAAAAATATAAGAAATTGAAGCCCACTTGTGAATCCTGGATGGATCCACCACATAAACATCACCGCGGGGTTTTCGTCCCGGGATTAATGCTAGAACTGGCCAGGCCAGGTTCTCAACCCAAACACAATAAGATAGATAATCCAGAATGCTCTAAATGCCTAGCTTCTCTCCCCTTTTATAGGCTTGATGGGTCAATACCAACAAGAAATACCATGGGTCAATACCATGGGAAAATACCATCAAGAAATACCATGGGTCAATACCATGGGTTAATACCATGGGTCAATTCTATCCACTTTGACGGGATCAAGAAAGGGGATATTACAAATCCTCCCGCCCAAAGATTGCTTGTCCTCAAGCGATCCACTTCTATCCACAACAGAAGCATTTGTACATTGATACCAGGATCCCATACAATCTGATGTACCCTCCATGTTGAATGGTCCTGAATGGATCCTCCAATACCTGGATCCCAAACAATCCTCCGACTAATCCTCCCCTCAATAGATTTACCTGGATCCCAAACAATTCTTTCCCCAATGGATTCTCCCGGATCCCAATGCCACCTAAATCCTGGGACCTGTGGGTTATGGTACCATTTCAGCCCTCCATCACTGCCCGCACCAAAGGGCCCAAGCTGCAATATGCCCTCGGCTATGAGTATCCTCCAAAGAATCAACCTATCGATAGAATACCAACTCATAATCTCTCGCCAATCCATACTTGGGGAGGGATGAATATCTGCAAATCTACTATGTTGATGTTGTTCGATGCTCAATTCATGCTTCTCTACTTGGTTACCCAACCTGATGCAGTTGGAGAACCCTTCCCTTCTCTTCCCAATGTATAAAGGTGGGTTGTTGGTAGTGTTGCAAGACTTATCTATGTACTCCTGTAGAGGGCTGCTCTGGAACTCCCAATCATACTCCTCTTGCTGCCTTATGAGGGATTTGAGTCGTTCTTCAACACTAGACAACTTGGTCTTTGATTCGGCACATACCCCTATGAGTTCCTCAATTTTTCTGTTCTCCTGTAAGGCAATATCTCGGACTGTCCAGACTTTCTGCTTCAACAACATAAGATCTATCTTGAAATGCTTGATCCTTTCTCGAAAGTCTTCTACAAGAAATTCTAGTGCCATGCTGACTTTCTCTGTATCTTATTGCACTGGATTCCCCACGACCACTGCTCCAACTTGAATATTTGATTGGCCCTTTAGAAATGAATCATCTTGCATACTATCTTTGTCTTGCTGGCCTACATGATCATGCTCATCATATCGGTTCATTACTACTGGCTCCTCATTTGATTCTCCTTGGGTGTATTCATCCTGGACCTCTTCACATGTGAGGATCAGTTGTCCATCCTCTCTGGTTGTCAAACATGGATGTACTAGTGGACTGTTGTCTATACCTAATTTCCCATACTCTTTATGGATGTCCTCCATTGTATTTATAGATTCAACTACCACATCATCAGGAGGAATTGCATCTTTCCTTTCGTCATGTACTTTGTCAAGTTGACTAATCAGCTTGTCCTGCAAGTTTCTCTGAAGAGCATGGTGTTGTTGTTCACCATTTGTACTTGACTGCTCAGATCCTTCATAGGTCCTCTCCTGAAAATCAGCAAACCCATCTACAAAAGATTTCCCATGATTTGAAGTAATCTCCTCTTGTTCTATTTTTGTTTCCTTCTTCTTATCACCTGGACATGAATGGTTAAGGGCCCAAGGTCCCTTGCAGATAAAGCATAGTCCTCTCCTCCTTATTTCATTCTTGCTGCTGATTTTGTTCTTGCTTTGATTATCATTTTGGTCTATGGAGATATGGCTACTTAAAGGACCATATAACCTCACTAGTACATCAAGGATTTTCTGGTTGTTTTTCAAAATTTCTTCAAGACGGTCCATCTTCTCCCATACCCAAACAGAAATATATTAATTTTTCATAGGAAGATTTTGTCAATCATGCCTTCAAATATTTTCACAAATTTAACCCACACACTTATAAATGATTTTCCCTTCACTTATGTCTCCCAATAAAAATAATTTACTAAAAAATAAAAATCCAACTAGGGTGATAAATATCACCGAAGTGAGAAATGCTAGCTAGGGTGAAAAATAAATTTCACCGAAGTTCCTTGCATAAAACTCTCAGGCTGGCAGGATGCACAGCTCTGATACCACTGTAAGATTCCAAACAATAAAAATTTGGATAGATATAAAACATATTAGTGTTCTCATTTAATACAATCTTTCATCAAGAACCAGAACACAAGAAATGCAACCATTTTATTTATATTATTCACTAAAAGTAAAATACAAGCCCAGACCATAAAATCCTGCAAATGGCATGCACAGCTGCTTGACAATAACAAATATAAGAAACTAAAGCCCACTTGTGAATCCTGGATGGATCCACCACATAAACATCACCGCGGGGTTTTCGTCCCAGGATCGATGCTAGAACTGGCTAGGCAGGTTCTCAACCCAAACAAAATAAGATAGATAATCCAAAATTCTCTAAATGCCTAGCTTCTCTCCCCTTTTATAGGCTTTATGGGTCAATACCAACAAGAAATACCATGGGTCAATACCATGGGAAAATACCACGGTAAGTACCATGGATCTATTCTATCACTTTTACTAGATCGAAAAGAATATTAAAATTTGAAGGTTTAGTGTGAGTCTGTTTTGCCAGCTAGTTGTACACGCGGGGGAGCAGGATGCCCCTCTTATTCGTTGGGTCAGGCGCAACAAGGGGGTTTGTAGGAGGAGGGGGTAGTGCCTTGGGAAATTTTTTTTGAACCCTATATTAGGTCGGAGAACCTACCTATTATTTTGTGCATGGGTTTTGTAAATTGTTTTGGACATGATGGTTTTATTCCCATGGTACTTTGTACATTTTGTGAAGGGAACTATGATTATGTTCTAATCCAAGGTTAATGGATTGAGCTTTATAAATGCTTAGACGTGTATATATATGTATTGTAACATTGAAAGGAACATAATGAAAAATTAGTCTGTTAGTCCTATTTTTGGTATCTAGGGGAGAACATCTGTGTATATTTGTTTTGTGTTCTTGTTATTATTTAGTTTTGTATTTTAAGAATGATTTTACAGGTAATTTATACACAAGTTTAAAATGTACATTTGGTATCATAGTTTTTTTAGCTTCAAGTGAACACCTTTGTTGCTGAGTGGTTTTTCTCAGGCCTATGGTATACCATGTTCAGTGGGAGATCTGCGGGATCAATTCTTACCATGAAAGAAGATGACGAGAAGTGGAAATATAGAGATCAAGAAATTTAACGGTCATAGTTTTGAGTTTCTCAAGCTCAAGATGGATGATCTGCTAGTGGATAAATATTATTGGATCGTGGTAGATATGGGTACTAAACCAACTACAATGTGAAATGGAGATTGGGAAAATTTGGATCGGAAAGCAAAGAGAACAATATGGTTTTGTGTCTCAGGTTCAGTATTGTTGAATGTATGAAGGGAAGCTACTATGAAGGGAATTTTTACCAATATAGCTCTCTAGTGAACAAACTATTCTTACAAAAAAAGTTTTATAACCCGAGGATTAAGGATGGAGACTCGGTGAAAGAGCTTATAAACTCCTTTAATACCATGGTAAGCTAGTTGTTATTTGTGGATATTAAAATTTCATACGAAGATAAGGGCATCAGTTTTCTATGTTCTCTACCATATTTGTGGGATATTCTAGTTGTTGCAATAGGTATCAATACAACTATCTTGATGTTTAATGAAATAGTATCCTCCCTAATATTGGAGGAGATGATATGGAAAAATATATAGGGCCATAATGGAGATGTTTTTCCTATGCGAAGACATTCTCAAAACAAAAAAACAAAAAATTCCTCAAGTGGGAGATCTAAATCTAGAGGTAGGTCTAAATCTCCAAGAAAAATTGTAAAGGTGTGTTGGAAATGTGGAAAGGAAGGGAACTACAAAAAGGATTGTATCTAAAGCTCCTGAGAAAGGAAATGGATTTGGTCATTCTCCTTCTAAAGAGGGGAAAACCACCTCATATGAATTTGGGGATGTGTAGTTGGATTCTTATTCATGTACACATGTACATCACGAGGCATATTTGATTGAATCAAGTGCATCCTTTCACTTCACTCCCCAAAGGGAGTGTTTATGTGAGTATGATAAATATGATTTTGGTGATGTATTATTAGGGGACAATGGGAAGGCCATAATCATTGGATGTGGAAAATTCAAGTTAAAGTTGCAACATGGAAGGATTAGAACACTTCCTAGTGTTCTAGATATTCCTGCATTGGCTAGAAATCTAATATATATAAGTGAGATAGATGATGGAGGTGTAAAAATTGTGTTCGAGAAGGATTCCTGCAATATGGTTCAAGAAGCACAGGTTTTCATGTGGGGAGTTTTTATTTGAACTCTATAAAAGCTTCTGGGTAGCACTTTTATTGATGGGTGCAATAGTTCTATGTTTCCTGAAAGTGGAGATGAAAACCTTGTGGTATCTTGAGAAAAGACCATGATATGGCATCAAAGGCTTGGACATATTTGAGAGAAGGGACATCGAATACTTGGTGGTAATTATATGGTATAATTTATGTCTAAATTATATCTGGATTTCGATTTCTGTGAACATTGTGTATATGCCAAGAAAAATTGAGTGAGTTTCCCCTCTGGTGCTAAGAGGGGGAAAGGGATATTAGAGCTTGTGCATAGTGTTGTGTTTCGACTTGTGTAAATTCCATTCCTGGGTAATTCTATGCACTATATATCATTTATAAATGACTTCTCATGGAATACATGGAGATATTTCCTCAGGAATAAATCTAAATTATTTGACAGGTTTAAATAATTTAGGGCTCTGGTGGAAAACCATACAAAGAAGAAGATAAATGTGTTGAGGAAAAATAATGGTGGATATTTCTATAGGAAGGAATTTGAAGAGTTCTGTAAGAAGTGTGTTATAGAATGGCAGAATACTACTCCATACACACCTTACAAAAATGGAGTTGTAGAAAAAATGAACAAGACGTTGATGGAAGAAGAAATAAGCATACCCATTGGATTCATGTTAGGACAATAATTCTAGGCAGAGGCAATGGAAATTGCATGTTACCTGGTTAACTGACCACCTTCATCAATGTTGGAGGATAAGACTCCACGTGAGGTGTGGTCTCGTAAAAAACCGTTTGTTTCACATTTGAGGATATTTCACTGTGAAGCATATCTACATGTTCCAAAGGATAAAATAATCAAGTTGGATAGTAAATATGATAGGTATACCTTTATTGGGTATAAGGATGGTTTAAAAGGTTATAAGCTTGGGAACCTAGAAACAAGGAAAGTTGCGTATAACCGAGATGCGGTTTTTAGAGAGATGAAATATGTTATTATACATGAAGTCCTATTAAAGGTTTTATAGGCCATTTTGTCACATCCATTCATTAGTCCTCCTCATGGGATCGATCAAAATCATATTCCCCCTTCTCAACATTATTTCACAAAGCCCTAAGTGAACATCCTTCATTTTCCATAATTTCTTCTTAAAATAACATCATCTGAGCCAATTTTAGCACCAATTCTCCTTGGCCTTCCTCTGGACAACGTTCAACTATAGGTTTCATCGTTGTGGCTAGCATTGATCACCTACAAGTCACTCCCATTTGCACGTACATTTGTTCTAGAAATTCGGGAAAAAGAGAGAATTTATAGAAGCTTCCTCTTCAAGAAGATTCCATAATTTGTTACAATCATTTACCTTGAATTAACATTTTGGATCCTATCTCATCCTTATTTGGAGTTCCTATCCCTTATCCTTTGATCCCATCCTTACATCAAAGGTGGATCTAAAACCTTAGATTGGTAATTGTATAATAAATCCCAACTTACCACACTCATCTATATATTTACTGCATTGCATATGAAAGGGGTTGGATTTTGGAGAGTGATTCTACCCTTATGTTGTTGAGATGAGAGGTTAAAATTCGATTAATTTAGGGTGATTAGAGGTGCATATTGTGACAAGGAAAGGATAAGTTAAAAACTTGGAGGAGCTCTTCTACAAGATTAACACCTATTTATGGTTGTAATATCCTTCCATTTATAATAATGCAAATATTTCTTTGTTTTCCTATATGTGATTGTCTTTATTTCAATTATTTAAAAATACCATGTTGATATATCAAATAAATTTATTAGACGATATTGCATAGATATCTTAGTTTCTTGGCTTGTGTTATATGACTATGCATGTTCTAATTTCCGTAATCGGAGCTAGAATTGGCGCATTCAAGTTGAGAAAGGAAATGAGCGTGTGACAGATTCCATGTAGGCTCAATTCCATCATATATTTAATATAAGGAAAGGATCGGGTTCCTTATTTCTCTTTTGTTATAGGTTGGCCATCGAACCTAGGGGACATACTTTTGTCTACAATGGTAAATCCTGCATAACAAATTGGTGACTCTGTTGGGGAATGGTGTATTAAATTGCTGGCTTTCCTTATCCTCTATGTTTTATTACCTCTTCCATAGACTTTTTATACTTTGATCCATCAAGAACATACCTAGGAACTAATTTCATTGATCCTTTTTTGCAATTTTTGTGTTAGAATCCTCCATCCCAGGACCAACGCTCCCGCAGTGTCTCTGACAGAGTGTTGCACCTCACTCAGGCCCACTATGCCCCAACGTTGCAGAGTGCTGGTGCTTCTTATTCACCAGTATTGAACCCTGTTTTATCACAATAATTTCTTTTTTTTATAAGTTCCTCTTCCATAAACCTACTTCTAGCTGAACTTCATTGAGTCTTGAGTGCCTTGTGATCTTCCTTAAGCCTCCATTTAGTTTGAATTTTAGTTTTATTTCCCTTGGTAAGAATTGGTTTCAATTTTTTCTTTTTTCTTATGATTCGGTCACTAGATAACATATTTTTTTTGGTCATTGATCGTTAGGATGAATTGTTGATGTAGTCCTCATTTTCAAAAATTCATTTGAATTAGTGCTTAAACATTTTCATCTTACTTTTCTTCATTTTGAAAATTAAGTGTGGTGAAAATAAATGTGTTTCATTTGTCATTTAGGGCTTTGTATGAGAATTAGTGTTGGAAAAATTACATTGAAAGGGAATTGCATCTTGCATCTTGTTTGTTTATTTTTGTATGTTGCATATTGATTGTTTCTTCCCTTCCTTAGCTAGATTTTCATTGAAATAGAAAGGCTTCCATTTTCTCATGCTATATTTTCATTTAGGGACATTTCGGTGACATCCATGGTGAGTACCGAACTGAAAATTAATCAAAGATAAAAAATAAAATTTATTAAATCGATGTAAGTATTATTTGTAACATTAACACAAATATATAAATGTCTAAGCTAGAGATGTGTTCTAGCATTGTTAAACGTTGGATCTGTCATTGATTGTCAGTGTTGCATCCCGAGGGTGATATATTGTTCCACGTATGTAAGTGTATAGAATTGTTCGCCATGTACCTTTGGGTATATTGGATGACACTCCATGCATGTAAAGTATAAGAGAGCCATCTCATTAAATGATTACACATTAGACATCACTACTACGGACTGCACTCCCATGTACCATCGAGTATAGTTTTGGAGTGCTTTATAGATTTATATCCATCCATAGGTAACCAATTTTGTTCATTATATAGCGTGATAAACCAAATAAAACCTTCAGGGAGATTAGATGTTGTACATTAATTCCTTGGTTCGCCAAGGTGTATATTGTAGTTCATGGATTATTGGTAATCCTTTATTCCTAGATTACCCCTTTTTCATTTATTTATTTTTGTGTTAATAAAATTTATTTTCCAACGTGGAAGAACAAAATCTTCAACCTCGTCATTCACATAGAATGAAAAATAACCCTCCACTACTCTTTTCCATCATCAAAAGCACAAGGAGACACAAACTATGGAATCAGAAACATCAGGAACCACTTATGTCGCTCCTCTTGATATTGATCTGCTAGAATCATCTGTCCCTTTGATTTCTAAGCCTAAGATCACATCTACCTTTGACAGTGACACTGACTGAATCAAAATAGAAGTCCCTGAAGCTTTGTTTCCTGAGGTTGTTGAGCATGACTTTTCAAAGTTACAAAATTTGATTCTTGAGGTTCTTGAGCCTGAGGAGCCTCATCCATATATACTTGTTACCTCAGTACCTTCCTCTTCTCTTCCATTGTCTGAATCAGAACCTATATACCTTGAATCCGATGGTGAACCTCTTCCACCCAGGCTTGTGATTATTTAATAGATACCACAAAAAAGCCTTTTCCTTCTACTCCTGGTCATTGTCAAGGACTTCATTTTTGTCAAACTGACCCTCTTCCTATTTATAATTCAACACAAACTCCTTTACATAATTATTTGGAATCACCCGCAGATTTCTCAAATCAATATTCATCGGAGTTATTAAAAATTACTGGAATTGATCCAACTCCTCAACCTGTATCTTCCGTTATGGTTGAGAAATCAAATGTTTCCAGCACATCTATGTTTGCAACATCAACAGAAACACATGTATATGGTGGTTTGTTCGTCTGTCCTACTAGGCTATTAGTCTTTTTCTGTTACCTTTTCTGTTGCGACTTCTAGTCCTTGGACCTCTCCATTGTCATCCAATATTGGAATATCATCTAGTACCTATCCTATGGGTTCCACACAGTGTTATCCTCCTCCTCTTTTGCTTACAACTACATTTTAGTAGAGATATGGACCTTATGTCAGTGGGAAAAGTTACCTTCAATAACCCAACTAGATCAGAGTTTCCTCCATGATCCCCTCCTTTGGAAGTGGGGAAAACTATTGTTGGTATACCTCAAATTGGTAATAAAAACTATTATATTCCTCCTTATATTAGAATGGTTTCCACTATTTGGCAACCTACTTTTCCCACCCATCCTTCTTACTATTGGGATCAATTGTTGAATCCTCAACCTGCACCATCTTATCAAATTCCAATCCATCCATCATCACCCCAACAAGCTCAAATACATGTGAGCCAACCTTTACAGGTTGTCATTGAACCATACTTTATTGGTAGGGTAAGTGGACAGGGTACCATTGGTTGTCATTGAACCATACTTTACAGGTTGTCAACTGCTTGGACAAGGTACCCATAGAACCATCCTTATAATGGGGGAATTAAAACTCCCAATGGGAAGCAGTATGGTCCATATCAAGTGCCTTTTCAAGGCTAACAAGTCCAAACAAAACCATTCTGACAAATTTATCATCACCTTGGTTTTGTACATCATGGTCACTTGTATACTAGTTATCAGAGTCCTCCTTATCATGGTACCTACATTCCTTATTATCAGAACCCCCCTTATCCGAGAATGAAAGTACCTAATGCTCAAGTTATTCCTTCATATCCAGGTCATCATCCTCCAGACTTTAATCTGCAATTGCCTTTTGTGGCCACTCTGGAATTACCAGACTTAAATCAGCTCACTAACGACCCCATCACTGATTCGCCATTGTGGCTAATCATTCCCACTAAATTTCCTTTGGATATGCTGAAATTCAATGGGAAACTAGGAGAAGACCCGTCAATACATGTCATGACTTATCATATAAGGTGTTCTTAGAACTACCTTACTGATTATTCCATTCGACTTCCTCTTTTGGAACGAATGTTTATGGGTACCTCAACTAAACAATATATTTAGTTACCTATAGCTTCATTCCATGATTTCATCACTTTGGCCACCACCTTCCTCACACATTTCCAGTTAACAGTTAGATATGAATCTAGAATGACTTTATTGACCAATCTCAAAAAATCAGATTCCACTCACATCTCATATCACATTCATGAGTGGAGGCATCACCACTGGTTGTTCAAGACTTATGTTCCCAATCAATTGTTAGTAGAATTGTTTACCAAATCTTTGTTTTTACCTATAACAAAGGATGTCGCTAAAGGTGGAGTCATGAATAAAAAGAAAGTTATTTATCGTGCACATTACTTGGACCTTGTTTATACCCAATCGGGAACCCTTTATGATAACATACCGAAGCTCGAAGACCTTAAAATATTGTTCCTCCTCCAACTAGTGAAGAATCTCATGTTGTTGATGGCGTGATTAGTTCTGCTAGTTTGCAGTTGATCAGTAAACCATCTATTGTTTCTCTGACTACTTTTTCTCAAAACCCTCAATCCCATCCTCCTCCAACTTATGCTTCTGAGATAAATGTTGTTTCATATGATAAGGGAACATCTCCACAACAACATGGAAGCAAGAAGAAAGGAAAATGTTAAAAAAATAAATATCCTTCACTTTAGGATAAACAAACAACTTATCCTTCTAATGAGAATCGAAAGCCTTGTTACCCATGTTTCATTAGAAACAAGGATCAATTTAAACATAACTCTCTGTAACATGCTAAAGTGAATCCGTTTCTTAAATATTTTGTTTCTATTGCCATGCTGACCGGCACATTTTCCAATCAAGATACCTATATGGTTTCTTCAGACTTTTCTTCCTCTAACACAGTTTTGATGCTTTCAACCTCAAAGCCATGATCTGATTTCATGGTGGCCACTCATAATAAGGACTATGGTAATGTGAATCCACCAAACGGTCAGGATAATAATTCACCTTCTAGTTCAGCATAACATTCCTATGATCCTACTCCACCTCTAATTCCTGCATAATTGACTATCAAACCTACAAAGTGCGTTATTCATAAATCCACTTTTAACCCTCATGTAAAAACTTCCCAAAATTATAACGTAGTTGAGGACTTCGTGCAGTTTACATCAACTATGCCAACTCTTGAGGTGTTGCAAAATTTCCCTATCTAAGAGAAGGCCTTGTTGTTAGCTATCATATGGGTGGATGCATCGAATTCCAGCCTAGTGGTTTTCTCTCATGAAATTTATATCCCTCAAATTCCAGCTCAATTAGCCTTTATAATCCAGGTCATCATTTGTGGTAAGAACTTTCATCATTCTATCATGGATGAGAGATCCTCAACCTGAATTATTTCCATGTCTTGATGGAAGGTGATTGGTTCACCCAAAATGAGTCAATTGACCACAACATTGAAAGCTTTAGATTGAATAAAATACAAACGTTGCGGGATTTTGAATTCCCTTCAACTAAAATTAGGTTGAAAAAATGTCTCTATAGAATTAGAAGTTATTTACCGAACACTTGATTACAATCCTTTAATGGCATGTACATGGGTGTATGATATGGTTTCCATCATTTCAACCTATTTTCGTATGATGTGCCTTTCTCCATAAAGGTGGGATTCTTGCTATAAATAAAATCACATTTATCTCCTCTAATTCTCATCTTACTGGAAGTGTCCTTCCTATCGAGGAATCCCTACAATCCTATCATCATTTCAGGGTTGGATTATTCAAGGGTTCATTGTTTATGGGAATATTTTCTCTCCCTCCTCCTACTCTTCCTGAAAACTCTTTTTTCGGTTGTTGATATGAACGTGATATCATCATCTACTATCCCGACTGATCCGTGGATTGTACCCAATGAAACCGACATCCAAGGTTTTGCCGACTGAATGTCGCTAAGAGCTGTTGAGCTAGATTACAAATCCATTTATTTATCTTGTGTGGATTTTACCTTCTCTTTGATCAATTCAGTAGATTGATCACTAGATTATGGCATGCCTTATAATTTTTTTTCTCGTGTATTCTCTACGGTCAATGAAAGCATCAACGAGATCATGATACTGGACGACGTACCATGGGATGAACATCAATATCATTTCTATGTCTCTATTCATGATATCGACTCCAAAAATAAGCTCTCGAATATAGAAGGTATGATACCTCTCAAAATTTCTATCAAACCATGTATTGTTGAAAATTTGTATCTTGAAGCATCTTGTTCTCCATCTGAGATCAAGATTTATAGTGCCCCTTTTCATGATTTTTGGGATGTATTTTCCTATAATTATGATGAAGTGGTAGACATCGACCCAAATATAGTAGTACATGAGATTAAGACATATCCTGGTGCCAAAAATATTCGATGGCACCTCCATCTGGCCCATCCCAAGAAAGTTCTTAGGATCAAGGCTAGAGTTGAAAAGATTCTTCGGGCTAGTTGCATATACCTCATTCCTTTAACTGATTGGGTATCAAACATCATCCATGTCATGAATACAAAGGGCATGATCCTAGTATGTGTCGATTACTTTGATGTGAACCATTCTCTTCCTAAGGAAAACTATCCGACCCCTTTCATGGAGTAGATTTTGGATGATTGTGTCGGATGCCATATTTGTCCATTCACGGATGGATTCTTAGGCTACAATAAAATCAACATTGTCCTAGATGACCAGCCAATGACTTCATTTAATTGTCCTTGGGGAACTTTTACTTACCAAAAAATCTCATTCGGCTTGAAGAATTTGGGTGTCACGCTTCAACGTGCAATGGATTACACTTTTAATTTAATTAAACACATTGCATAATTGTATTTGGACAATCTCCCTATTAATTCTAAACATCAGGATGGTCACTCGATGTATCTTTGGGCTATATTTCTTCATTGTAGACACTATAACATTAGACTTAACCCACACAAATGTGTGTTCTATGTTGGTTTTGGTTATCTCCTGGGTATTGTTATTTCAAAGCAAGGAATTCATATTTATTTTGTGAAAAAGAAAGAGATCATTGATTTTCCTGCACCTTCTTCTCTCATTTAGTTACGAAGACTCCAAGGGAAAGATAGCTTTCTATGGAGTTTCATCCTCGATTACACTGAGATGACCAAAGGATTCATTCGTTTACTGAGGAAATGGGTACCCTTCCATTGGGATGATGCTTCACAGAAAGTAATTGATTCCCTGGAAGATGTACTGGTTCGAGCATCTCTATTATTTTCCTCTTGATTATTAGTGTGAGTATTTACTGTACCTAGTTTCGTCCATTTCTACTGTAGAAATGGTATTGGTAGAAGAATATTTTATTGGGATTGAACATCCCATTTATTATCTATGCCATAACCTCAATGACACTGAAATTAGATATACTCATGTAGCAAAGTTGGCTTTGGTAGCCATTCAATCCATCCAAAGGTTTCGCCATTATATCTTGCTTAGGAAAAGTACATTCATTTCATATTGCAACCATATGACATATATATTTTGATGTCAATTTATGGGGGGAAATTACTCTAATTGGATTTCTATTCTCCAATATTTTGACCTAGAATTCATCAAATCCAAGTCGATTAAATTCCTAGTTCTTGCCAAGCTTATGTGATAACTTTCTTCCCCTTATTCTAAATCTACATATGAATATTATATCCCTGAAGAGTCATTATTTCTGATTTTTTCATCATACCTATGGTATGGATATTTCTTGTTTTATCTCTAGACCTAGACTTTCTAGCCTAATACCTATTTCTCTAAGCAACGACGTATTCGATACCAATACTTAAATTACATCATTATCAGTGACACTCTTTACCATCGAGGTATTGATATGATCTTGCAGGGGTGACTCACCCTTGAGGAAGCAAATAAAGTTATTAACAAATTCCATTCGAGGGCATGTGGTGGACATCTATCTGGTTACACTACAACACAAAATATCCTATGCATTGGTTACTTTTTGCCCACTATCTTTCGTAATTGCATCATTGTTTTCTAGAAGTGTTATACATACCAGATCTATGATCAGAAGATCCATGTTCTGCATGCTTCTTTGCATCCTATCATCCCTTTTGGTCCTTTTTCAAAATAGGGCATTGAATTTATGGCATGTAACTCACTCAGTTGAGGGGAATGACTATATTATTTCCATTTTTGACAAATTTACTAAGTGGGCTGAGGTGATTCCTATATTAAACAACATGGGAAAGATGTTCACATAGTTTTTCTCCAACCACATTATTTCTAGGTTTGGAATACAACAATCAATAGTTACGGATTAGGGAAAAAATTTTCAAAATCATATGATGAGCGAACTAGATGACATGTTTGGACTTTCGCATGAAAATTATACACCCTACTATCCACAGCCTAATGGAAAAGTTGAGGCTGTCAAAAAGTTCTTAAAAGTATGCTTAAATATATGGTAGGTGTTCATAAATCATGATAAAACCTACTTCTTCAGACATCCTTATGGGCATACCAAACCTGACTAGTCACTGCTACCAGATTCACGCCCTTTCCGTTGTTCTATGTTCTGGAAGTGATCCTCCCCATCCAGTGTGAAATTATTTCATTGAAACTACCTGTGGAAATTCTTTATGACACTTCCCTAGAGGAGTAGCATCTTTTACATCTAAATCATTTGGATGAAACCCGATGTGATACTTCTTTAGCCAATAAATCTCATAAAAGACATGTGAAGGCACAATATGAAAAAAAGTATCAGGCCTCATGTCTTCTTGGAAGGAGACCTGGTTCTCTTATATGACTAGGTGGATGATAAGTTAGGTCAAGAAAGGTTCCAAACTTTGTGCTTATGTACATACATTGTCAAGCAAGTCCTTGCGAAAGGGGGCTATGAGATAGTATATTTCGATAGAGTTCCACTCGTGCAACCTAAGAATGGGTTGTCCCTTAACAAATAATGTGTTTTATCTCATGCGTAGTACACTCTCTACATATTATCTATCGGTGTGTTTGTAGTGCATCATCTTAGATTTTCCCATGGTTTCTCTTGATCCCATTAACGTTAGGTTTGCATATGTTGACATTTCTTAAACCAATCATTTTTTATGTTGATGGTGCTTTTCATAGTACTCAACATCTATCTTCCATAGCATGGGATATCTTTACTCCAAATGCTAACCTGGTGAGTATGAAAGGGATTTGGATTGGTCACTCGACTAAAAATAACGCTAAGTATAACATAGTGGTTGAGCTACTATTAGATGCTATTTCACATGGTATATGTATTTTAGTAATCAGGCTCCACTCCCAACTTGTAGTAGTAAAACTTGCAAATATCTATTCGATTATAAATCCTCCATCCTTCGCATGGGTTTTAGAGTTCATATTATAGAAATACATTTCGATTTCATAAATATGAACACATTTCTAGAAGTCTAAACACATTAGCAGATGCCCTAGCTAATGATGATTTAGGTATACATTTGCAATGAATGTAAATAATTTTCAATTCACATCACATCATATTGAAAGAATAATAGGAGCTAGGAAACATTGAAGACATGTATATAGAGATATATATCTAAGGTTTTGTTTTACAGAAAATATGGGTCCCGAGACACATATGGCTACATCGCCCATATGAAAAACTACATGAAAAAATCTAAGTATACTAATAAATGGTGCTCATGATAAAAGTACCCTATGCCAGCCACATTTCACAACAATCGACCAATACAACTTGGCACTCTGATAGTGTGGCACTGAAGTCGCATGAGAGCTTGGTCAAATACAGTCTCATCAACACTGGGGTTCAATCCCTCCATGTGGCACTTCATCTCTGATAGGATATCACTACCTCAAGATCCCGTAGTGTATCTCATCATACCACAACGGCCTATACTAGCACCACTTCCTCCTCATGTGATTTTCTGCTACATGACCAGGATATGACACACCCAATGGTCAAACTGGTCCAACATCTGCATGAAACACCAAATATTTTAGTCTCAAAAACATAAAAAAGACACAAAAAATAGGAAAATTTTCAATATCTTAATGGTCGAAATATTTTTACCTAAACAATCCCATTGATCACCCTCAAGAAGCACGAGCTTAGGATCATCAAGAAAATCCATCCCTAAGTAAGGATAATCATTGACCATAATGAACGGTTTTCATAACCATCCAAATAATACTGGTGAAAAACTAATCATCAACGAGCGTGCATGTTGGGCCATATAATCTATCCACCTCCCCATATGTGATACCCTCGAATCAATAGCCTCAAGTATAACCTGCTGAGGCTAAAGTAGTGAAACCCACTCTAAAGCAAAAGAGAGTAATATCGAACTGTAACTGAAGTTTTTTAACTTCCCCTATTTCTCTTTTGGTCAGTTGTTCCTTCATATTGACTAGGGCACCCTCACTCTATTTGAACATGTCTGGCTCTAGAAATTTTATCCCATAGTACATTTAGGATCAAATCACTGCATGGAGTGTCGAGTTACCTTCCAATGTAGTAATGATAAATAGGACCACCCTAAATGGTAACTAGGTCACATATTTGATATTGATCTTTCCATCCCTAGTGGCCTGGGATTGATGTCTAAAATATATGTTGATATAGTATTTGATGGTCTCCTCACCACTCCTCCCGCTTAGAAGAGAGTTGTGGGCACCCCTCTTCGATAAGACTATAAGAAAGTAGATATCTTGTACCTTTGTCTCTAGCAGATGTTCCCAAAAAATGAACGCCTATACCTAAACATCCCATAAAAAAAGAGATATTTCAACAACTCCATTTGTTGCCTCATACAAGGTATCTAGAATAATTTCATCAATCCACAATTTTTCTATGCCTGGATGGTGGCAGGATCATTTATAACAGTCAGGTCCTGATCTTTGTGTTCTCTTTCTTGTGAAATGAATTCTATTTTTTAATAATGAACACCTAAAACGTCAATAAAGGATTCATTAAGCTCATTTACATGCAAAAAATGTAACAAAATTTGAGTTAAAATTGATAAACCATTGATCATTCTCTTCCCAACACACCCTTGTAGCGCAAACCAAAGCATTTCACCTTTCCCTGCAGCCATAGTCTCCATATGTTCAGCACTTTTTTTGACATGAGGGGGGGGGGGGGGGGGTTGCGTTGGTCCTAGCGTGTGCTTTATAAAAAAACAAGGCCCTCAAAACATCAAACAATTTCCATGAAATCACAAAAATGGACCATCAAATGAAAGAGAAAGATTTTAGGTCCTGCCTGGAAACAACGATACTCGAAATGATCCACTAGATTGGCCACAATGAGCTGCAGAAGATCAAGGGAAAAGGTGCTCCAAAACTGTCACTGTTAAAGGTAAATATGAAATGGTAATAATAAATGGTCAATTTGAGTATTTATGGTCATTTCTAGCATCATTTTATTCAAATTTAATGTCTTAACCTAGATATACTTCATTGTTACTATGAAATACGTATGTTGAATCCTTTTTAAGGTGTTTTGAGTAGGTAGTTAGTTGCTAATGGTGTTTTATCATGCTTACATAGGTTATTTTGACCAGGGAGTATAATTTTATCTCTTTTTCAGGATTTATAAAACTATGAAAAAGGAACCTCTTGGAGTCCTTTTTCAACTCTTCTAACACTCCCAAAACATGAAAATATTTCTGAGTACTTGTATTTTGAACTCGAGTAAATGTAAAATGTGTCTACTCAATATAATTTTAACCCTTTTACAGACTAAGATGGACTATTTATGAAAAACGAATACCATATTTGTAATGTAAACCTCTGCTCACATCTACCCAAGTAATTGGCCAACCTTGGAAAACATGAGCTGAGGGCAGTTAAGGGCAGATTCAACCTCCTTGGTGACTTTGAGGAAGTGGAAACGACTCAGAAAACCATAACAAATACTCCCTATAGCTTCTATAGGAGCCCCATAGGCTATCCCAATGATAGCACTAACTTACCCCTTGGTCCCATTGACTTCTAGGATTTCAAACCCTAAGATACTCCTTTGATATGGGAAAGGGTGCATCTGGGAGGCTCTAGACACACCCACATCATGGGCATGAATGCATTGAGGGACTCAATTTCCCTGACCTATGCCTGCGTCCATGAGATTTAACACACCTTCTAATCCTAGAAACCCTGACACTACTCATAAATTCCTGTAGCTTTCATAAATCATTAAAAACATGAAGAAAATGTCAAATAACCAAAATATTACTTTACAACTAGGTCTAAACATCCCTTACCAGGAGTTACATTGTATCAAACACTTGGTGTGAATGAAATATAAAGGTCTAAGATATAACAGATATCATTAGTGGATGATAAATATTATGAAACATTACAAGAAGGATCACCACCCTCTTCCTTGAACAGATATGACATCGATTAGGTCTTACATCCGTCATTTTAACAATTACAAGTAAATACATGAAATGACCATGACATGAACTAGTCATTTAAAAATGCTTATAAACAACATAAAACCATGGAAATAATAGTGAGATAAAAACCATTAAATCCAAACATTAATAATTACAAAACAAAGAGAATATATCTTCCATTAAAGATATTTAAATACTTACCAGGTTCGGGACCTCCACACACCACTAGATCATAGACATGTTTGATCCAAATCTCTCTTCATCCAATCATACCCATGACATATACCAAGCATGAATGTGGGATCTCATGGATAAACCAATACTAAATGCAACCAAGGAAATCTAGAGGTTAAACCACCTCCACTGTCATCATAACATTATCACACAAAAACCCGTCCTCCAATCACAACAGAACTGAACATTCAATGCCATATAAAATACATCACTATCCTTGAGTAATTTTCCATCTCCCTGTCTCTTAGGATTTACCACAATCCAATCCCATATCATTAGGCCCTAAACTAAGACACCTCCCTCAGAATTTACCATATATCTCACTAAAACCAATCAAGGGATTCCTAGGCCTTTGGTAATGAGCCTTGAGAGAACCTTTGACCTAGATTCCGAAGTCCATCTAGAAATTCCAAATATCAAAACTAAGATCAAAATCCCAATACACCATGGCATCTGGAAAAGTTCAAGGTAAGGATGAAAACCACTTTCCAAACCTGAAAAAACCACGCCACCGACAACAAGAGAACCAAATACCAGCATGCATAAGCCATGCATGTCCAAAACAGCTAGGAAATGACACATGCAATATGTTACCTAAAAATATTCCTACTAAAGTTTCTAGATCTTGCTCTTCCTTGCTTGATCTTTACTTTCCGTTCCTTTTCTTGTCCTTCATTTTCTTGATTTCCTCTTTCTTGGGTCAATGCTAAAATTATCCAAGAAGACTCTGTGTCCAAGAGAGAGAGAGAGAGAGAGAGAGAGGGAGAGAGAGAGAAATGAGAGTGCCCCAAAAATGAACTGACGAAAGGTATCAACTGATCCTCATAGGCCTTTTTATCAACGAGGCCTAAATTTTCTTCATTTTCCATTATTTTCCTTCATTTTCCTCCTCACATGCAACTTGTGACCTTTTACCTTCCTTTTCTCCTATTTTCCTTTATTTTCATAAATAAATGTGCCAAAAATACCTTTTTACTCTTTAATTCCTTTGACATTCCCTTTCCAAATTTTCCTTAGCCATTGATACATATGTACTCATGACCACTAGGATATTTTTCCCAACATTCATCTTGGAATAAGTGTCCCTTAACTGTGGTCCTATTTTTTCCTCTATTATCTTTTATTACATGAAATTTTACCTGGGTCTATTACAAAACCCTAACCCTTGGTGAACATTGTCCTTGGTGTTATACCACACCTACACCTCAGGAAAACCGCTAAAAAGAAAACATACTACCCATGGATCTTTATAACTTAGCTCGATGAAGTATTTACAATGAGTAACCTTCTCAGAAGAAAAAACCATGATAACATGACCATATATATCCATAATGCTTATTGGATCTTTATAAATTAACTCATGGTGGTATTTACATCCATATACATATGTGCATATACCAAAAACTCACCCAAACATATGTCAAACATATACCAAACATAAAACCAAAACTACTTTTCCTCAACCAACAACCAATGAAGGATAAATGGCCTGCACTGCACTTTAACCTAATCGATGGCTCTATTCCTAAGCATGAGATTCTTCCGCTGCAATATGCACTGAGGTTCTAGATATAATTCTCCTTCCTTCTCCACCTACAATACAAACCAATAAATAACATGATTAACATAGTTTATATACTTTTTAAGTAATGAAACATGAAACACATCATGGACTTTCACTATTTGAGGCACTGAAAATTGATAAGCCACTAGTCCACTCCTCTTAAGGATCTCAAAAGGCTTGCAATATTGTGTTTCCAACTTGCCACATGATCTGATCCTCAAGGAGCTCTTCTTGAGCTTGATATGCAAACACACATACTCCCCAACCTGAAAGTCCTTAAATGCCCTGTATTGGTCTATGTAGCTATTTTGTATGTCTTCTGATGCCTTTAGATTCTTCTTTATAATCTGCATTTTCTTCTCCATGTCTACCAACATGTCTGGTACAATGAACACCTTGTTACCTTGATAACTAGAACTAATGGGAGTATTACAACTCTACCCGTACATTGCCTTGAAGGGACTCATACCCAATGACTCTTCCTACCCATTGTTGTATACAAACTCAACCAATGGTAGATATGGTTCCCATTTCCACTACTAATGCATCACATACGTCCTCAACATGTACTCCAATATCTTCTTCACCCTCTTAGTCTATCCATATGTCTATGGATGATAAGTTATGTTGAAGTCCAACTCCATGCCCAAACCTAAAACTAACTCCTTCAAAAATTTGGAAGTGAACTTTGAATCACTGTCTAACACAATCCTCTTTGGTACACCATGCAAGATGTCTATGTCTGTGATAAAAACATGTGCTACATCGCTAACTGAGTAGGTAAGCTTCACTAAAATTAATTGTGAAACTTTTATCAACCTACCCACAAGCATCATGATAGCATCTTGTTGTCTCATTATAAACCATCTCGATTCCTACACTCCACCTTTACCTGCTGACAATACAAACACCTAGACACAAAGAATGATACATCACACCTCATATTCAACCAATAATAGAATCTATTCACTGCAGTCAACATCTTCTATTAGCCTGCGTGACCTCTATATGGTTTATGAAACTCTGTCAAGATCACCTTCTTTAGATCAATATTATCTAGGACATATATCTTATCTCTAAATCTGACCAATCCATCTGTCATGAGGCAATAGTCCACATATTGTACACCTCCACCCATAACCATACCTGTACCTATAATATGTGCTTAAGCCTCATGTATATGACATCCTAGTGACTTTCATACAAAATCCTATCCTATAAATCTGTCCCACAGGAGCTCATAGCTTCAATGTGATTTACCTGTATCCACCTGCTAAGAGCATCTATGACCTTGTTCTGATGAAATTTGATGTATTTGATATAAAAAAAAAACTAGTTGATCATAGCCAACCCTCTAGATTTCATGGAATGAAAATTCGACTATTCAAACAATTACCTCAAGCCACTATGATCGCTTGTCAATAAAATCCTCCTATCTAAAATATAGTGCCTCCACAACTTCAATGGATGTATGATCATTGCTAGCTAAAGACCATGTGTCAAATAATTCTTCTCATGTCCATTTAGTTTCTATGACTCATAACATACAACCTATCCATCCTACATATGGACTGCACCAAAACAACTACTTAAGTTGCTCAAAACTTGCCTCACACTCCTTTCTCCACTCAAACTTATTAACTTTCCTCTACAATGATGTAATCGAATAAGAAATTTGTGAGATCTTCCTGATGAAACTCCTATAATATCCAACCAATCCCATGAAATATCTCACCTCATCTACATTTATAGGAGCTTCCAACTACATGATATTTCCTACCTTTTTTTGGTCCACTGCTCTGCCTTCCTGGTAGAAAAAATTTCCCAAGTAGTGTACCTTAGTCTGAAAGAAACTACATTTTCTAAGATTAGCATAAAATTGATGATATTTTAGAAATATCAACATTGCTACAAAATTACCAGCATTCTCTTCTTCATTATTATAATATACAAATATTTCTTCCATGAAAACAATCACAAACGTGTCTAGATAAGGAAGAAACACAATATTCATCACACATAAAAGTAGTTGGAGCAGTAGTCAAACCCATTGGAACTACAACGAACTTGTAATGTCAATACCTAGTCTGGAAAGTTGTATTATAGATTTCCATCTCTTTGATGCCTACCTGATGACATCCTAATCTTAATTCGATCTTAGAGAACATTTCTACTCCCTTCACCTCATAAAATAAATCATCAACCCTCGGTAGTGGGTACATGTTCTTGATGGTCACTTTGTTAAACTGCTTGTAATCAATGCATAGTCTCATAGTAACATCCTTCTTCTCCATGAAAAAAAATACTGCATCCCAAGGAGGTACACTTCGCCTAATGTATTCCTTATAAATCATCTCTTTTAGCTCCAACTTTAAATCTACGAACTCAGGTGTTCTCATCCTGTAAGGTGCCTTTGATGTTGGTGCTTCCCCTAGTACCAACTCAATAGAAAATTCTACTTCCTTGTGAGGTCGACACTCTGAAATATCTGTGTGAAATACATCTTGAAACTACTGTAGTACTATATTACTACTCAAAATACACATTTCCTCAACTTCCTTACCTTTGTCGCTAGATATATGAGCTAAAAATATCACACGCCCTTTTATATGACTACACTTGGCCTACATAGTTGTCACCATCCTAACCGATGATGATTTCTTCTTCCCCTGTAAACATTTAGGTTCCCAATTTTCATCCAAGAACTCAATAGATTATTCATAACAATTCACCTTGGTCCTGTGAAGGTATAGCCAATCCATACCCAATAGCATATTATATGATCCCAATGGAAGTGTGTTCAAGTGTATCGTTGTAGGAATATGTTTGTTGGGAAAAATACCAAGAGGGGGGAGGGAGGGGGGGGGGTTGAATCAATATGTAGATCTTACTGATAATTTTAACTTTTTCTTTACTGAATTCCATACGTGAATCTAATGAACCTAGTTTGTGTATGCACCCATATATACCAACAAAAACTTGCGTATACTGAGATAACTTTATGGCTAGATAAACTTTCAGAAACAAACTTTAACTCAGCTTATTAGTTATGCATCAATTAGTTAAGCAGTAAATATGTGCACTAATAGCAGAATAAATAAACACATAAGAGCATCACACATGAACACCAATATTTAAGGTGGAAACAAAATTTAGGAGAAAACCAACATTGTTGTCATCTCTATCTTCAATATTTATTATATGAATTTTTTTTTACAATTTTGTACTGATGCAGACTCATATCATTACACAGGCATCTACCTGCAGAAGGCTGCAACCCTCTCTTATTTTCTTGTTGCTACTGGAAGGGAGATACAAACCCCTGATCTCATTTACCAACCACTACTGGAAGGGAGCTTTAACCCCCTTATCAGAACACCATCTTCTACTGGTAGGAAGCTTCTACTTCCACCTTGAAGGCTTCAACCCTCAGAAACACTACATACCAAGTTTCTTAAAATTTCACACTGGATCACACAGCTTCAACAAAATTCTTCATAAATATCAACAATAACAAACTTCACCCAATAATTCAATCAGAACAATGGGATCACTGTAACTAGAACACAATAATAAATAGTGTCCAGATTCAGTGTGTAGAATCAAATTCAACCCTGAACATTCATTATCTCAAAATGCATATGCAACTTTGCTTTACTGAATCCGCGTGTATACACACTTTCCTTCACGCCAAACGGTGTATATATCTGTGAATACTAATCTTACATAATATAATCAATATCATTATCATATTTGAGGCTTTCAGTCATATATATTTTCAATATGTAGAACCCTTAATCAGTGAGTCATCATTAAACATATTTCCTCACTCATTGATAATATTTGTACATATTCAACTTAGCAACATATATAGTCCATACGCACTTTTTCTGAGACAAATCCATGTATATACATGCTTTTAATGAGACGAACTAGTGTATGGATCTGTATATATTTAATTCTGCACAAAGTTTCAGATCTATAGAACTTACCCATATTTCTTCATTTTTAGTTCAACAAGCATGCGCCAGGTCACAGATCCAAGCCTCTCATCATTAGATCATGCAAGAACATAATCATTCCAAGTCTAGAGATCCTGATCCATCATTGTATCCAAGGTTTTGTCATAGATTCAAATCTACCTGTAAAACAGAGGTCATATCATACAAATATACTTCAGAGAGAAGTATTCAGTAATAGCCCTTACATATGCACACCTTTGCACTATGACCTTCTTCTCCTTATATAGATTTAGCCTTTACCAATACCATGAGTCAAAACCACACAAATTCTAATGGTATTCTTAGGTGGAATCAAATATACGACAAAGCGCTCAATAATGTGGGCTAATACAATGGTAATGCCCTCTGGTATAATATTTTTAGAGCCCAAAAATCATATGCAACTTGGATCATTCTGATCTATGTGTATATGTGGCTTGGCCTGTACAAACACACGTATAGAACCCGAAATATGAATATTAACCAATATTCTACTGGATATTACACATTTCTTTTGATAGACCTTATGAGAAGTACTAAGCTTCTCTGGAAGACATATAATCCATCTTTTACCAAACAGTTTCCATCAAGGACAACATATTAAGACATAAGAATCATATTTCCAACAATGTACCCCTTTGGAATTGATGGCAACCATGATGGTGTTTGATCACCACAACAGATAGATACATTAAACATAACCATTATTCAAACACCCAAAATACGCTCCCCTTTTGACATCAGGGGAAAAGGGAATTGTTTTGACTATGTTTCCCCTAAGGTCATGTTGAATATCCAGACATATATTTCAGACTCTATAACTCAACCAAGTACGAACTTTCCTATCACCAAGGACTCATACTTACATCAATGATCCAACCAAGTGGAATTACATGATTGACTCAACTACCCAAATAAGTGGGTTTAAACATTTGAACAAGTCCTTACATGACTGAATATAAAAACTTACATCATGGGTATCAACATTCCCTATTCATCAAGTTACAGAAATGACTTTTCATAATTAGGACAAAAACATCTCAAGAGAGAGATCATAAATCAAAAACCAATCAGAATGCCAACAATGTATCCATTTCAATAAGGAAAGTGCTCCCCCCTAAGCTTGTGCATCCTGAACACCTTCAATCAACCAGTTCATCAAAGCATCTTCATCAAGGAGATAAATATAAAATAATGATATAGAAAGATGAGTAATGGAACAACAACAAAGATTACCAAACAAGACAACAGACTGTTCTGAAATATGAGCGAGAGAATTTTTGTTAGCAAAACCCATACGCAGTTTTATGCATAGAAAATTGTGTATATACGTGATTCTCCTTTATGAAACTATTGTATCAACTTTAATCTTCTAAAATTAAGTATATTTTATCAGAGAGGCAGAGACAACTCCCAGCCTTTTTCCAAGACATTCGAATGCTTCCCTAGGAAGAGGTTTAGTAAATATATCTGCAATTTTTTCTTTGGAGGGAACATAATCCATTATAACCTTTACGTGGATACCATAGACCAAAGTCTTGAATCCCTTGTAGATATTTGAATATCGTTTTTATAGCCTGAAGATGAGACTTTTTTGGGTTAGCTTGTAATCGTCCAACAATCCCAACTACATGCATAATGTTTGGTCTTGTCCTGGTTATATAAAGAAGACTTCCAATCATGGATCTATATTATGGTTGATTCACCGTGGGAGAATCATCATGAGAACTGAGGTTACATCCAGTTACCATTGGAGTACTTACAAGTTTGCAATCTTCCATCCCATACTTCTCCAGAATTTTATTAAGATATTTTTCTTGTGATAAGAATATGCCATTTGTTTCTTGTCACACTCGTAAGCCAAGAAAAAATGTTAGTTCCCCAAGTAAACACATCTCAAATTCTTGTTGCATAACAAAAGCAAATTTCTGACTCATGGACTCTTCATTACTTCCATAAATGATGTCATCAACATACACAACTACAATCAATAGTTTATCATTCTCAATTTTTGTGTATAAGTTACTATGAGCAGATCCCTTTGTAAAACCTTATTGATGAAGATATTTTTCAAGATGATAGTACCATGCCCGAGGAGCTTGTTTGAGACCATATAAACCTTTTTAAGTTTGCAAACAAGTTTTTCATCATTTCCCAGAATGAATCCTTCTTGTTTTTCTATATAAACTTATTCTTCTAGATCACCATTGACAAAGGTAGATTTAACATCCATTTGATAAACCTTGAATTGTTGAAAGCCTGAAAAAGAAAGAAAAATTCTTATGGCTTTAAGTGTAGCTATAGGAGAAAATTTTTCTTCAAATTATATACCTTCTTATTGAGCGTACCCTTTACAGACAATTCTATCTTTGTTTCTAATAAAATCTCCATTTTCATTCACCTTGTTTTTTAATATCAATTTTATTCCAAAAACATTTTTATCATGAGGTCTTGGAACCAATTCCCAAGTATGATTCTTTTCAATCTGATCAAGTTCTTCATTCATGGCTTGAATCCAACATTCATCTTTACAAGCTTGATTTACATTATGTGGTTCAATAGTGGATAAGAATTCCATATAGCTAGGGGATCCTACAAGAGTTCTTCTTGTTTGGAAACCTGATCCCTTTTCTCCCAGAATTTGAGTATCTGGATGACTATTTTGTACATACCTGGATGGAGCCTTTTTAGATAGATCTTCTTTTGGTGCTTCATTTGGTTCACCTTCTATGTTGTTGATATTCGATGTAGTAAAATATACATCATCATCATCTTTATTTGTTGTTCTTATTTCCCTTTTAGGAGCTGAGAGAGACTCATCAATTAAAACATCAATACATTCAACAACTTCTGAAGTCTTTTATTATAACATTTATATGCTTTACTTCTAGAAGAGTAACCAGGAAATTTTCCTTCATCTACTCTAGGTTCAAACTTACGAAGTTTTTCATCATTTCTCTTGATAAAAAAATTTCTTCTGAAAACTCTAAAGTGCTTTATTGTGGGAAGATTTCCACACCAGATTTCATAAGGAGATTTATACCTGCTCACACAAACATGAGCCTTGTTCAGAATATTTACTATAGTATATGCTGCTTCTCCCCAAAAGGTATCGAGAGTTCCAGATTCATCAAGCATAGCCTGAGCCATTTGTTGAACTTTTCTATTCATCCTTTCTGCCATGCCATTTTTCTGTGGGGTTATAGCTGCAGAAAACTATCTTTTTATGCCATGATGTTCAAAAAAATCAAAGAATTCATATGATATATATTCTCCTCCTTGGTCAGATATAAGACATTTTATTTTTAGATCTAATTCATTTTAAACCAAAGCTTTGAATATGTTAAAATTTTCAAATGCTTCATCTTTATGTTTCAGTAAACTGATCCAACAGATTCTAGAGAAGTCATCAATAAATAAAATATAGTATTGTTCTCCACAGGGTGACTTTTTCCTTACAGGGCCACATAGATCGATATGTATAAGTTCAAGAGGCTTACTTTCTAAACCTTATTTGGCATTGAATTGCCCCTAATTTTCTTACCAAATTGGCGTGATTTTCATATGGTAATTTCAAGTTGAGTGATGCTGGGAAGATCATGAACAACTTTGAGTCTGTTGGATTTTCTTATTTGAGAGAAGCTCAAATGTCCCAACCTTCTATTCCATAACCAAATTTCTAAATATTTGCCCAAGTAGAATTGTTCTTGGCCACCTTTCAATACATACAGATTGCTTGGTGTTCTAGCTCCTTTTATTACTGTTTTTCCTGTGTCAAGTTCATGTACTACACATTATTTTGAACTAAATACAACCTCATTTCCTTGATCACACATTTGACTCACACTTAACAGGTTATGCTTTAATCCGTCCAAATACATAACATTGTTAGATTTCACCTTTTCTTTTAGAAAAACATAACCTTTTCCCTTAATGACAGTAGGAGAGTCATTTCCAAGGGTAACATTCTTTTATATCTCTAGAGCATTGTATGAAAGGAGTTTATTTTTATCACTTGTGATGTGTTTTGAGCATTCACTATCAATGTACCATTGATTTTCTTCCCCTTATACAAATAAAGCTATGCCATAGGTTTCAACCTGTGAGTCCTTATTTCTCCATACCTTGGAATTTGAAGGTATTTACTCTTTTGGCTGATTTTTTTTCCTGCATTCAGGTTCTTCATGACCAAAGTTATAGCAATAAGAACATTCAATTTACTTTTGAAGAGGATAAAATTTGTTATAAGAATTATTCTTTATTCCAGTCTCATTTCTTTTCTCTTTTGCTTCTTTGGTAATGATGGTTTTGTATGCAACACATTGAGTAGATTTATGACCAAAATTATGACATGAGAAATATTTTCAAATAAGGAAGAAATTTTTGTGATCATGAAACCTTCTATTTATGTTTACCTACTGATTGATATTTATGTCATTATTGTTCCTTGTATTGAAGTGGTCATGCTTTACCTGTGTATTTTCTTTGTTCTTTTACTGAGTGATGGAATGTTTCATGTTGGCTTTAGCTGCATTTAGACGGCTTGGTGCTGAAGACAGAGAGGATTCTCCAATATATCCAAGACCTGTCTTTATAAGAGGAGATCATTGTACCTTGATAATTTCTTCTAAGTTTTCAGATACTTTAGCAAATCTAAGATTTAAAGTTTTCACTTTCTCAATTACCTTTCTTAGACTTACTATTTCACTTTCTAATTTCTCATTGTGCTTCTCCTTTTCTATATGCTGACTCTTTAGAGAATCTATGGAATTTTTTTTTTCTTCCAAGCATATTTTGAGATGATTTATTTATTCAAGAAAATCATTTTCTTCTAATGCATCCATAAAAGTTTCTTTAGCCTCACTAGAGTTCTTTTCAAAAGAAATGAGTAGTCTAATATCTTGATCAGATTCTCCTTCTTCACTATTTGATAAACCATCACTATCTTCATGAGTGAAATAACTTTTCTATTGATAAAACATTTCTTATTTCCTTTTGCCACTTCCTTTCCCTTTTCATGATTATCTTTATGGGGAAATTTAGCAGCATAATGGCCAACTCTTCCACAAGAAAAAAATTTAAAAGGAAGCTTCCTCTGAACCTTCCAGTGACAAGTTTTAGATTCTTTACAAAATTTATCTCATCTTCTTCTGAAACATATCCTAATCCTTCTTGTTCTTCTACCTCCTTTCCTTTTGCAGCAACTCTGAAGATATATTCTTTGACTTTGGATGGACCTCCTTTTCTCATTTTATATACAGTTAGAATCCCATGAAGTTGAAAAACAATAAGAGTTTGTAGATCTTGCTTCTCTTCAATAGTGGGCACCTTTGACTCAAATTTGAGAGTTAGAGAACTTGAAACTTTTTCCACCAGAGCAGTGTCAGTTATGGTTTCACCCATATTTCTCATACGATTTACAATATTATCTAGACATAAAAATAAACTAGCAATGCTTTCCTCATTATGCATTCTAAGTTTTTCATATTGAATTATGAGAGTTTGGAGTTTAACACTTTTTACCTTGGCGTCACCTTCATAGATCAGAATTATTTTTCCCCATATATCCTGTGTTTTATTCAACTACATGAATCTGACAAAAAATGATTCAATCAAACTTCCCGGTAATGCATTGATCACCTTTGCATTGGTTTCATAGTTCTTTCTTGCGGCTGGACCTATTGGAAATGACGTTGGATATTGATAACCTGCTTCAACTATAGCCCATACATCTGCTCCAAGAGACTGGAGATAATATCATGTCCTTGTCTTCTAGAAGATTAAATTGTTTCCATTGAAGAGAAGATGCCTAATAGATGCTGTCTCATCTTGATTTCTCATCTTAGTTCGTCTTCCTTCTAGCGATTAAGCTTCTACAGAAGGACCTTCTCTGATACCAATTGTTGGGAAAAATACTACGAGGAGGGGGGGGGGGGTGAATCATTATTTAGAGCTTACTGATAATTTTAAATTTTTCTTTACTGAATTCCATATGCGACTTTAATGAACCCAACTTGCATATGCACACGGATATCCCAATAGAAAATTACGTATACTGAGATAAATATATGGTTAGATAAACTTTCAGAAACAAAATTTAGCTTAGTTTATCAGTTATGCATCAACTAGTTAAGCAGTAGATATGTGCAGTAACTGTAAAATAAATCAACACATAAGAGCATCACAAATGAACACCAATATTTAAGGTGGAAACCCAATTCAGGAGAAAACCACCGTTGTTTTCATCTATGTCTTCAATGTTTATTATATGAAACACTGTTTACAATTTTGTACTAATGCAGACTCATATGAATACGTAGGCATCTACTTGTAGAATGCTGCAACCTTCTCTCGTTTTCCAGCTACTATTGTAAGGGAGCTACAACCCCCTTATCTTGTTTAACAACCACTACTGGAAGGGAGCTTCAACCCCCTGATCAGAACACCAGATTCTACTGGAAGGAAGCTTCTACTTCCACGCTGAAGGCTTCAACCCTCAGAGACACTGCAGACCACATTTCATCAATTTTTACACTAGATGACACAACTTCAACACAATTCTTCAGAAAGATCAACAATAATAAACTTCACCAAATAATTCAATCATAACAGTGAGATCATTGTAACCAACACACAGTAATATCTAATTTTCATAATTAGTATGCAGAATCAAATTCAACCCTAAACAGTCATTATCTCAAAATTCATACACAACTTTTCTTTACTGAACCTGCATGTATACACACTTTCCTTCACACTAAACTTCGTATAGATCTGTGAATACTGATCTTCCAGAATATGGTCAGTCTCAGAACCAGATCTGAGGCTTTCAGTCAGATATCTTTTCAGTATGTAGAAACCTTAATCATGTAGTCATCATTAAACATATTTACTCACTCATTCATCAGATTTGTACATTTTCAACTTAGCAGCATTTACAATATTCAGGCAACCTAGATCTACATGAAGACTTCATTGACAGATATCATAAATACAGCAGCAATAAATAGATAACCTCTCCAATAAGCTTTAGAAAACCCTGAATTCCATACACTCCTTTTCTGAGAAAAGTCGCGTATATACGCGCTTTCACTGAGACGAAATAGCATATAGATCTGTAAATATTTAATTTTGTCGAAAGTTTCAGATCTATAGAACTTACCTATACTTCTTAATTTTTACTTCAGCAAGCATGCGCCAACTCACATATCCAAACCTCTCATCATTAGATAATTCAAGAGCATAAGCATTCCAAGTCTACAGATCCTGATCCATCATTCTATCCAAGGGTGCATCATAGATTCAGATCTATCAGTAAAATATAGTTCATCTCATATAGATATACTTGAGAGAGAATTATTCAGCAACAACCCTTACACATGCACACCTTTGCACTATTATCTTCTTCTCCTTATATCGATTTAGCCTTTATGAATACCATGAGTCAAAACCACACAACTGCTAATGGTATTCTTGGACGAAATCAAATAGACAAAAAATCACTGAATACTGTGGGCTAATACCATGGTAATGTCCCCTGGTATCATATTTTTAGAGCTCAAAATGCATACATGACTTTGATCGTTCTGATCTTCATGTATACGTGACTTGGCTTGTACAAACCTGCGTATAGAACCTGAAATATTAATATTAACCAATCTTCTGCTAGATATTACACATTTCTTCTTATAGACCTTCTGCAAACTATTGAGCTTCTCCAGAAGACATATACTCCATCTTTTACCGGAGATTTTCCATCAAGGACAACATATTAAGACATAAGAATGATATTTCCAACAACTTTGTAACTCAAATGCACAAGATCTTACACAGTGATCAACTCTTTTCTTCATACTTGTAGCCAAATGCACTAACCAAGATTTTGCATTCATTTCTTTTCTCAAACCACACTTATCCACTAGGTCTGGATTAATATAACTATAATTAGATCTAGGATCAACCAAAATAGAAAAAAAAATGATAAAAAATCATTGTCCATATCAATGATAAAATCTGGATGATTTGTATGCCTTTTTTCCACAACTGCATAAATCCGAGGAATGCTATGAAGAACATCCCAAATTTTTTGTGCCTCCTATGCACTATAGAAGTTGGTTCCACCACCCTGATATTGCAGCAAATCCCTCTTACAATGATCCTTGCCACATATCTGACACTACAACGATGCTCTACCATCACCTCTAGTATATTTCTCTCCAATTCCTTTCCCAGTTGTGTTGAACTTGTTTTAAGGAGCCAATTTTTATTTTTCACCACCATCTTGCGGTATTTCCCACTTTGGTCTCCATCTTCCCTTAGGTTTCGCATTTCCTTTCAAATCGTGCTTAGGCTCAATTTTTTGTTTTGACTATTAATAGCAATGCTTCAACTTTCGAATGGCCTTTAACAATGATTTAGGCTCATCGAACTCAATCTGGTCTATGTAGGCTACTCCAAACCCACTGATAAATATTTTAACCTTGGCCTTCTCCTCCTTAAGGTAAGTCATGTATCTCAAGAAATCCAAAAACCTACTAAGATACTCATCGGCTATCATGGACCCCATATGAAACTCATAAAACCTCTTAGATCTAGCATCATAGTACCTATATGACAGATACTTCTTCTAGAATAGCCTCCAAACTCTGTCCAGGTCGGCTCATCCTCATAAATATCCCTGACATTCTTCATATCCTCCCACCAAATTTCTTCTTTACCTTTGAGACTGAATGTGGCTTTTTCAACTTTCATGTTTTCTGAATACTCGTGCAATCTAAAGAAATTCCCCATACGATGAAACCATGCCTCTACATCCGGTGGTTTCTTCATCTCTCCATCAAAGCTAGGTGGCTTTTTTTTCTTAAAGTCTTCCGAAAATATCCCCTGTCACTCCTCCTGTAAGGATGATAGCTATGATGATCATGATGCCTATACGAACTAAAACTAGAATAGTACCTATGCCTATCACCTCTCCTATCCATAGTGTCCAATAATTTTCCATCTCTAATCATGTAATATTTGCGCGACCTATAACCACCGAGTTTCCTACTGCCATATGCACCATTAGTTCCATCCTCATATCCATAACTGATCCGAAGTGGCCCTTGTCTATGCATGTCTGACAAACTCTAAAGGATTTCCACATTCACTTTGTCTTATTTTTCTTGTTCTTGTATGATTATGGAATTTTCCACCTTACAACTCCTTATCTCTTCCTTCAAACTTCTCAGTGTATCTACTAAATCATATGAGTTCCCAACATAATGCTACTCATCATATTCATAAGGGGAGTCTTTGTATTCTACCAAATTTCTATCCATATTTCATTTCTTCCTACAAGGCACTCCATGTTATCTTAAACCAAATCACAATAGACAAACGTACCTTAGAAAAATTCGAGGAGGATATTTTATCTTCAAGATCAACTCATAAACTTGATACATGTAAATACATAATCATAACAACATATAAACTAACGCATGGTATATCAATGCATACACATTATTCTAATTAGATTCTAGCCATCAATTCTTGACCACAACAACTACACACCATGACCTCATGCATGAAAACCACAACCATACCATTGCACACTCGGCAACATGTAATCACCTGACATATATATCTAGTCATATTCTCTTGAAAACACGTGTACATCAACACCATCAACCATTTAATGGAAAAATCACCACCATGACCAAGACCATGCATATTAAGCTAATACATAGACCATAACATGAGAAACACATACACGATCGATATGAATACATGACAATGAAAATCTTGAAAAAAACAAAATTTTACCAAGGATAGAACAATCATGCTTTGATACCACCTGGAACATAAAGATCCCATCACATCTACCCAAGTAATAGACAAAGCAGGGTAAACATGAGGTGAGGGAAGTTAAGGGTAGGCTCAACCTCCTTGGTGAATTTATGGAAGTGGAATCGATGTGGAAAACCATATCACATACTCCCTTTACCTGCTATAGAACCCCTAGAGGCTGTCCCAAACATCACATTGACTTGTCCTTAGGTACCACTGACTTTTAGGGCTTAAAACTCCTAGAAGCTCCCTTCATATGGGAAAGGGTGCATTTGGGAGGCTCTAAATGCACCCACAACATGGGAAAGCATGTGTCCAGGGACTCAATTTCCTAGAACTTTGCCTGCGTTCGTGGGATTTAAGGAAATTTTTAAACCCAGAATCTTGGAAACTTTCTAGAAATTCCTATAGGTTTCAGAAATCATTAAAAACACATGAAAAAAATTCCAAATAACCAAAAACTAGTTCAGGGACTCGAATTGACCATCCCCAACTCGGAATAACATTCTGTAAAACACTTGGAATGAATGAAATATACAGGTCTAGTATACAAGACATATAAATAATGACTAAAAAATCTTATGAAACATTACAATAAGGATCACCACACTCTTCCTTGAATATATATGACATAAATTAGGTCTTGCATCAATCATTTTAATAATTACAACTAAATAAATGAAATAACCATGACATGAACCAATCATTTAAACATGCTAATAACCAACATAAAACCATTGAAATAAAAGTGAGATAGAAACCATTAAATTGAGACATTAATAATTACAAAATCATGAAAAATTAGCTCTCATTAAAGATAGGCAAATGTCGACCAGGTTCGATACTTCTATGTACCACCCCACCATAGAGATAACTGAGCCAAATTTCTCTTCAACCAGAAACCCCCATACCATATTCCAAACATGAATATGGGATATCATGGATAAACCAATCCAAAACACAACCAATGGAATCCATAGGTTAGACCACCTCCACCCTCACCATACCATGTTCACACCAAAATTAATGCTCCGATCACAACCGAACCGAACTTGGAATGCCAGCTAGAATCCATCACTATCCTTGAGGAATTTTTCGTCTTCCTATCTCTTAGGGTTTACATAAATCCAATCCAATATCACTGGACCATAAACCGAGAAACCTCCCTCAGGCTTTACCGTGTATCCAGCCAAAATCATTCAAGGGATTCCTAAGCCTTTAAGACTGAACCTTGTCACCATCTTCGCCTCAAATTCCGAAATCCATCTAAAAATTTCAAATCTCAAAACTGAGATCAAAACCCCAACACATCATGTCATCTGGAAAAATGAAAGGCAAGGCTGAAAGCCATTGTGAAAACCTGAAAAAACCATGCCACTGATAGCAGGAGAACCAAATACCAACATGCATAATCCATGCATGTCCATACCAACTAGGAAATCACACATGCAATATGTTACCTGCAAGCATTCTCGTTGAAGATGATAGATCCTGCTCTTCCTTGCTTGATATTTTCTTTCCCTTCCTTTTCTTGTCCTACCTTTGCTTTCTTTCTTTTTTATTAGCTCAATGTTGAAATGCTCCAAGAAAACTCTAGGTGTCTAAGAGTGTAAGAGAGAGGCAGAAAAATAAGAGAGCTCAAAAACTAAACTTACCAAAAGGTACCAACTGATCCTCATAAGCGTTTTTATCAAATAGGCCTCTATTTTATTCACTTTTCATTATTTTCCTTCATTTTCCTCTTCACATGAAACCTGTGACCCTTTACCTTAATTTTCTCCTATTTTCCTTATTTTCATAAATAAATGTGCCAAAAATACATTTTTCCACTTTAATTCCTTTGGCATTTCTTTTGAAGATTTTCCTTAGCCATAAAAACATATCCAATGATGCCCACTAGAATAATTTTCCCAACATTAGGATTGGAATAAGTGTCCCATAACCATGGTCTTATTTTTTCCGTTAATAAATTTTATTACATGAACTTTTGCCTGGGTCTTCTACAATAATAAAATATGGATAAGAGGTTCTATTGAGTATTGTTTTCTACCTTTTTAGACTCAAGAGACTATCTACAAAAAGGAGCATGTGGAGTTTTCTTTTTCACCTCTTTTTCAAAATATCTAAACATGAAAAAGATGGTGAGTTTCACCTTCATTGGAATCATTGAAACATCAAACATCAATGGGCTTGTCGAACATTACAAGGCCGAACCGCTCCTTCTCATGGTTCATTAAAAATACTCTAAGGGATTCATTGAAGGGTGAAATTACAAGTCAAGCATGTGTTATCCTCCTTAATCTTATTAAAAACTAAATATGTTTTAACTAGTATTGTTAGGGAAATTGGGAAATAGGGTACTCCATTTTAATTGTAGTGTGTCACTCTTGAACATAACAGTCTTTCACTTCATCTTTATCATTTTTGGGTTGGGTAATCAGTTTCCATTCAGTTCATCATACCTTTTCAGAGCCTCCATTTCAATATTTGGTCAAAGCTACCAACTTTATTCAATGTCATTCAGTGTTTAAGATAAGTTATTTCAGTTGATATCTATTGCAATATTCTTAAGCCTTCATTCCATGTTTTCATATTCCTAATCTAGTTTTGTATCATCATTATTCTGTCTCAATCATGATAATTGTTTCCTGCCATTGATGGGGGATACATCAAGGCCCTCCGGCGACGGGTTGCTTCCTGTTGACATCAACACATCATCTAGGAATTTGAGTTAAAAACACCCCTTTGGTACTTTTGTAGCTCATGTAGTAAACCTCTTGGTTTCCTAAGGTACCAGTGCCCAGGACATCATAAAAAGGGGTTTCAAAGATCTCATATATTTTTCCCCAGATCATTTAATTGGTGAAATTTAGAGAATGTTGGTTCACCGGTCATGTTGACTTATAATATTAATAAGAGACTTATGAGATAACTTGAACTTGGATCCAAGAAGATACGAGGACAAGACAATTTGATAGGGCCATGCATGAACAAGTGTACAGATTCAAGCTTAAAGTAACTAAATGAAGACAATGATAAATAATCCTTAACGTGATAGGATTAGTTATTTAAGAATCCAACCTACTAAAAACTGGAGGAAACTTGAAGCTAGAAGAATATGGAACACGAATACAGTTCTATGGAGTTCCTTTAAGGACATTATAAATACCAATTATTCATGAGTGTCTCTCTTCATTTTGTGAAAATAAACAAATCCTTGAATAAGGAAAATAACATCCAGCTCTTATAACACATATAATATTAGAAGAAAAATGTAAGTGAATGTAGATGAAACACAGCAAGAGACATTCATACATACTGTTCACCAGTTTAAGATGGAATCCATCCGAACGTTATATATATATATATATATATATATATATATATATATATATAGCTTCAAGAGATATAAATTTCATTTCTAATGATGCTCATACACTCCCATAGAAATATAGAACACAATTTTTGGACAAAACTCTAAACCCTTTCTCCTTCTCTCATAGTTCTATTGATAGAGTTTTTGGAGAGGGATTAGCCCCAAATATTCTTTCTTCATAATTTAGCACATCAATCATAATAAAATAGATCATTCTTTGAGCACAACTAGATAACAGAAAAGTAAATCAAAATATCCACCATGGCATTGTAATTTTACCATAATATAAGATAAGAGAAAACTAAAAAATAATTGAAGCGCATATAGTTCAAATCTTGAAGATTTCATTTGATGTAGCGCATTCCTAAAGATTGCGCGGAGTGTCAATGCTGCAATGAAGCCGAAGGAGAATACTGTGTGGATGAATTGTGATGGATGCGAGGACAGACTAAACAGTGTCAACAAACAAGGATAGAGGAAATTTCAAGAGGGAAACTATAATCAGCTTGGAAAATATAGTCAACTCGAGGAGGGATTTCCATTTTTCAGTGGGAAGGTTTTTCAAAGAAAACATCAAGGTTACTTCAATGAATTCTAAACAGTCAAAGGAAGAGGGGTAACATAGAGCTTTGCGGATGAGTTGGGGGATAATTTATAGTATTTTTTTCCCATGGGAGGAGATAATATATTTATTTTGTTCAATGCAGGCCTCAAAGAGCCAAGATATCAATTCAGGAAAATGGTTGACAGAAGAGGTAATTTGGTTATGAAACGCTGAGTCACTACCCTAAAAATCTCATCTCCTCTCCATTTGTATCCCATTAGGCAATGATGCTATGTTTCGACATTAAAGGGGTAAATTAGGTCACAGATCTGAGCTTGGGTATCCATGAGAGGGTCAGGATTGGAGCTTGAGGTGGCCTTGACCTCTCAAGCTTGTGGGGTCTCTAGCACAAAATTTTTCATTTTAAAATGCATATATTGAACTGTAAAAACAAAACATGTAGTTTTAAATATACATGATGAATGAAAGGCACGTAGGGGATAAGGCTGGGACTATTATTATCTTCGTTGAAATATTTCCCTAGCTCCCAACTAGTAGCAGTATTTAGAGTAAAAAAAATGGTCGAGAGAATTTTGCGGGAGAAGCGAGGCTTTTTTAGACTAAAATGTGACAGCTAGATGGATCATGTTAGTATGACATCAATGGGTCAACACATGTCATCCACTAATTCACAGGATGCAACCGGGAAGGTGGAGGACAAGTGGTAGGCACGTGGTGTATTCCACTTCACCGCATTACCTTACCTTTCTTACCGCTTACCTTTAGACCTGAGTAGGTGGCCCCCACCATTAATTTCAGTGAGTCGATAGGGCCTCAGCGATGTAGGAAGTTACCCCCCAGAATGACTTCCATTGGCTGGTGGCCTTGCTAACGTATGCAATTCTGGGGGGCGTCTTCCGTTGGGACACATGCCCTTTTTCCTTTCAGAATGAATTACATTATGATGTTTCGGTTGCCTAAGTGGTAAAGCTGCACAGTGTGATGAGCGATCCAATGTTTTTGCAGATGACTTCAATTTTTTTTTGGCATGTGATCGGAGACCACCTTTTTTATTTTTTTTTCTTCTTACCAAAATTATCTTGTGGATTTTTGGTTTTGATGCAAACCTCAGCTCCATCTGGGGACAATGTGTTGTGGGAAGCACGTTGAGAAAATGCAGACCTTAATTCTATGTTCCTTTGGGCAAGGAGTCATTTTATTGAAAACATTTCTCAATAGTATGGTAACAAAGAGAAGAAAGAGAGGAGCTGGAAAGAAATTTTTTCCAATGAGGTGATATTTACAATGGAGTGGGGTACCTCTTAATATTGGAAATAGAACTTGAGGAACTGCTCATTAACTAGCAGCTCTAGTATGTCCACTTCCAAATTCTCTAGCATGAAGGTATTATTTCCTTTTTCTTTTGTGATCCTGGATGGTTCAAACCATAAGGGGTCGAATTTTCCATGTGTTCCTTTGTCGGCACTCCTTACATCCCATATTAATACTAGATCACATTGTTGAAAGCCTATATATTTGGATTTCATTGCAAAAAAAGCCTTCATCTTGTCTTGATAGTTGATCATCTTGTGATTTTCATGTTCCCTATCTTCCTGGTGTTCCACTAACTCAATTATTCTCCTTGTTAGATAATTTGTCTCTTCTTCATTATCTTGCAAAAAAATCACCACTGGAAATTCAAATTATATGGGAACGATTGCTGCCCTACCATAGACAAATTGATAAGGGGATTGGTGGTAAATTTAGTTTCTCATAGAGCGAACCTAAGCTATGAGTCCCAATTTTTCTGGTTTTCTTCTATTGTCTTTTTAAATATCCTCACTAGGGTCTTGTTCAAGGATTCGAATAACCCATTTCCCTATGGATAATTGGTAGTTAAATTCCCCAACATGATATTTTACTTTTGGAAATTTTTTATGAAATTTTCAGATTTGAAAGCTTGGGCATTATCAGTGATTATTTTTGCTGGACATCTAAACCTGACAAGTATGTTTTCTTCAAATAATTTTATGACCACCACATCAGTGGAATTACTGGCATGCACAACTACTACCCACTTTGTGAAGTAGTATGTAAAAGTCAATATCCAGCAGTTCTGATTGTTGGACGTGGGATGTATCTCACCAATGAATTCAGTTATCCATTGGCGGAAAGGTTCCTCCATGTGAACCATGATGAGTGGAAAGGGGAGAATTTTTTGTTCCTCTATGAATTTTTGGCATTTCAAACATGCCCTAACATAACCCTATACTTCCCTGAACAATTTTGGCTAGAATAAGTTGATTTTGAGTATTTTTTGAGTTGTCGCTTGCCAACTATAGTGTCCTCCACATAGGAAACCATGAAATTCATCCATCACCTGCTTAGTTTCCTCTTCTGTCAAGCATAATAATAAAATCCCTATTGGATATCTCCAATACAAATTCCCATTGGCCACCACAAAATTTTTGTATCTCAATCTTAAATCTCACTATTTTACTTTCTCGAAACTGGGTGGGCACCTCAATGTTAACATATATTCCACTATGTCTTTGTACCATGGGTAGACTAGGTATTTGACATGAGTTTTGTGCATCATGTTTTCTATTCCAGATTTCAATCCATTTCCATTTCCTTCCCTGAAATTCTTGGTTGATAAATTTATCCCCAAAGCTTGGAAATTTGATTCAAAAAATATCATTTCCGGGACCTATACCTCGATCACCTTTTTGGTCTTAATTTTAATCTGTATTTTGGCTATCCATTTAACCATCTTCCCTTGGCTATTTCATTGTACTAAAATATATTTCACAGCAACGGTTGGTACATAAGCTATTATGCTAGATTGTAGAATGTACATCCTCAAGGATTTGAAGGCCTTGACCAAAGTGTATGCCTACTTTTATAAAATGTTATATTTTATCTTTACTTCCCTGAGCACCTGACTGAAAAATGAGATGGGTTGTTCATATCCCTCATTGTTCTTCTGGAACAACACCAGAAATATCGTATGAGGGGAGGAAAATGAGAATATAAAGAAAGGCTTCATGTAATCTGGGCTAAGGAGTACAAGTGCTTCCGTGACAGCCTATTTATTCCTGGAAAATGATTATCAGGAAGGTGTGGTCCATTTTACTTCATTATTATTTTGTAGCATCTCAGTTATGTTTTTGATAATTTCTACATAGTTTGGTATAAATCGCCTAATAAATTTTATTATGCACAAAAAAACTTGGATCTGATTTTTGTTTGTGGGTAGTGAGATGTTTTTTATAGTCTCAACCCCCTTGGGGTCAATTTTACTCCCTCTTTCGTTACTATATGTCCCACTCACTTTCTGTCCTGTGAAGCAAATTGAAATTTCTTGGGGTTCAAAGATAATCCATACCTTATACATTTCTCAAAGTTCCTTTTTAAATTTTCGATGTGCTTTTCTTAAGTCTAAGGAAAGACGATGATATCATTCAGATAAACTACCAAAAAATTGTGTTGATCTCCGATAAATGGAATGTAAATAGTCATTCGAAATGTAGCTCTAACATTTACAACTCCGAAAGGCATCCGAGCATACATTAACAATCCTGAGGGCGTGGTGAATGAAGTTTTATTTTGATAATCTCGGTGTATAATTAATTGATAGTACCTCGAGAATCTATCCATGATGGACATTCGGCCACACCCTACAACCTTCTACAAAATATGAACCATTTTAGATAGCGGGTAATTATCTTTTAGAGAGGCCCTATTTAAATAATGGAAATCCACGCACAACCTGATTTTTTCATTATTTTTCCTCACCATCACTAGGTTTACCACCCACTTAGAATACCTCAGAGACACAATAATCTTCACTTGCAGGAAATTTTTAACATATTTTTCTATTGCAGGGAGAAGTAGTGGATTAATATGCCACAGGTTTTGTTTATGTGGCTTCGCTCCTTGTTTCAAAGGGATATTTTCCTGTATTATATCAACATCAAAAAATTTCAGGTCTTGATATGACCGACCAAAAATGTCTTTATAAGCTATGAAAATATTTTGATATTTCTTCTTGAGCTCGTTCAGGATGCCCTTAGCCAATCTTATGAACTTTGGCTCTTCCTCCATTCCAATATTAAGATCCTCTATCTATTCATCAAGCTTGGTCCCACGAGGGTCTGTGGGTACATCCTTTATCTTGAAGAGCCTTTCTAAAGGTACAAGACCCCTAGCGATAGTGTTTTCTTTTAGTTGGATGACACTATGCCCAACAATGGTTTATTTCCAATTTGAATTTTGTTCTCCTACCATAATCTCCTCCTTTTGGTCAATCACCGAATCTGAAAATTCTCCTACGATCTCCATAAATAATTTTTTTCATCTTCTTCGTCGAAAAATTTCCAATGTTTGACATTGTACCAGATATAGGGTCTGTATCTAACTTCAATTTGATATCTGAGTAGAGGATTTTGTGGGGGTATAAAATTACTAACAGTCACAACTAGCGACTCTACCATTTTATTTCTTCCACAGGGCATAAACTGAATATTGAAGGCAAAGAAAACAAATTCCACTAAATCCCATACCTCATTTCTATAGGTTTTGAGTAGTGGGTGTTTCAGTTGGCACTGATTCCTCACCTATTTTACGACCAACTCTGAGTACCTGACCACCTTAAGGCTGTGAATATTTATATTTTGTGCCTCCTTCAACCCTAGGAGTAGAGATTTGTACTCGGCCACGTTGATTGTGGTTTCCAACTCTAATTTAAAAAAGAGAGGTTTCAAGCAGCCTTCCGGTGAGATCAAGAATACCACGACCTCATTTCCTCCCTTATAATACACTCCATAAAAGTACAGATTCCACACCTCATTTAACTATGTAATTTACTAGTCGATCTGCCTCGGGGGCAAGGTTTTAGTCTCTTGCAATATAATATTATCTTCTTCTAACATAAGGTAGGAAAACTCACAATATTTTTCGTATATAGGAGAATTGGTAGAGCCATCGGATTTTATGGCCATCTTCACAACTATTGATTATCTGTATAATCTCCTTTATTCCCTGCCTGATCTAAAAATGGAACTATTTGTAATGCTATGAAAAGTATCCATTTCCATATAATTTAGTGTGCAAAGTGTTCTCCATGACTTGCAGGTTAAACAAAGTAGTTTTGGTAATGTTTCTGAGTTTTACGTGTGAGGTTTTGTTAATTAAATTTACTATTTAACATATCACAGGAGAAATACATAGCAAGTAAAATTCACCATAACATAACACAACAAATTGTTGAGGTAGTTCACCCCTCCTGGGCTACATATGCTAGTCCAAGGCTCCCCAATGACATGTCCTTGCTCTTAAATAGTGAAATACAACCCAAAACAGTGCCTTCTCCATGATGGCCCTGATGGCTCCTTCCTCTTCCTTGAAAAAAACGCTATTATATGTCACCTCTGTTCGCTCTACAACCTATTCCAAACTCTCCAGAATGTCGAAGAGACCCAAAATTGACTAAAATTTCATTTTGTTTGGTCGAAAATTGAGAAATTTATGACCAAAACAAATTTTTGCCCAATGGCACTAGAAAACCTCCTCCAAAACTAGAGGAGCTCCAGTTAACTCTGCTATTTTGGAAATTCTTCCAGAAACAGAGGGTCCACTAACCTTAACCATTGGACTAATTACAGTTGTATTAAATTTTAGGCAGGGTGGCATGTGACCACCCTCGCACTAACCGTCAAAATAAATGTTGCCATAACCGTAGTCGTGGCATCTAATGCAGAGAGTTACTGGCCACATGGCCCAGTTCCGCTGTCGTCAAACTGTTTTAAACCTCCACCATTTACTGTTAGCACTTGGACATACAGCGCGGTCGCATGGAGTATGGGAGCTGACCCTTAGGGGCTGGTCCCCTTTGCCGCCCAACTAGTTTTAATTCAAGCTTTAAGTATGCACTGTCTAACGTAGTTGTTAAGAAACACTATGTAGGTGGGTTGGTGGGAGCTTTTGTCCGCAGCGATGAGGTTTGGGCTTTGAAACCCATGGACCCATAAAAAATTTTCCATATGAAATTTGACCCTACCCTGGGGCCACATGGCAGCCTTCGGGTAGGCCACATGGCGCCCACTAATAGGCCCATTAAACCTTAAAAAAATAAAATTTTACATAATATATATTTTTTACAAAAAATTTCATAAGGTCAAACTAAGTCAAAGGTCAATTTTTTGAGGTTATTGGATGATTTAAAACATCAATAAATTTAACATATGATCTCGATTTTGAGAACCGTTTGTGGCACCAGAATCGCAGCGACGAGACTTTTCCAGTTGTTTAGATTGCAAGCATTTTTGAGAACTTACATTTTTTAGCATTTTCCCAACTTGGACATGATCTCCTGATCATACCTCCCCATTGGGAAGATTTTGGACCCCAAAAGCGTTCAATTACCTATTCAGAAGATGAGGGTACAAACCCCTCACCTTTTCCACCTCCATCCATTTTTCCTTACTCATTTTTCTTCCCTTTATACCAATCCGAAGATAATCGATACTTCCCCTCCTCGAATTGTGTGTCCTTCTATCAAGGATAGCATCCTCTTTCAGCTCATCCAAATATTCTGGCGATAAATCCTTTATGGATGGTAGCTGAATGTCACTTTCATGATCAACAATTAAAGGAGGTTCATACAAACATAAATTTTCCACATTCACAACGAAATACATTTGCATGTATGAAGGAAAATCTAGTTGAAAAGCATTGTGTACAACTTGTTTAAGAATCTTGAATGGACCATAACAAATAGGCTTCATCTTTTTACCTTCTCCTTGCATTATTTCCTTACTAATATGTGGCCATACCTCATCTCCTTCTTGAAACTTATTATCAATTATGTGTTTGTCATGCCTCTCTTCGTACTTTCCTTGACTCTTTTCAAGTTGTTCTTGAACTTGTTGATGTATGAGTTGAATTATTTCAATGAAGATAAGAGCTTTGTCAATGTCACTATGGCCATCAATGGCAACATCCTTCTCAAGAATGAAATCTAAAGGTTACTTAGGTAAATATCCAAAACAAGCTTCAAAGGGTGAAGTATTTGTAGAAGAGTGCTTGGCCCGGTTGTAAGCATGTTGAATATAATGCAAGTGCTCATCCCAAAGCTTGGGATGATTTCTGCAATAACCTCTCAAGAGATGTAGAATGGTTTTGTTCACTACCTCTATTTGGCCATTTGTTTGTGGATGGAAAGAAGTAATCTTCTTCAACTTGGTGTCCATCATCTTCCATAAATTGGACCAAAAATTCTCAACAAATCTGGAATCCCTGTCACTAACAATAGAGGCAAACAAGCCATAATGAACCCATACATGTTGAAAATATAAATCAACAGTTTGTTCAACAATTATAGATTTCTTACATGGCATAAGAATACACATCTTGTTGAATCTATCAACTACTACATCAAGATAATCATGTTGCTTTCTAGACAATGCTAGACCTCCAACAAGATCTATAGAAACACTTTCCCATGGTCTAGAAGGTATCGGTAATGGTGTATGTAAACCAAGCTTCCTATTTATAGGCTTTTTTGTAGCACATAATGAACAACCTCTAATGAAACGTGAAACACTATCTACCATGCGAGGCCAATAAAAATACCTCTGTAAATGTGCCACCATTTTATTTACCCCGAAATGTCTAGCAATAAGAGAAGAATGAGCATCTCTCATGACACTTAGTCTCTATCCCTGTGGTATACATAACTTTCCAATATGAAATAGAAAATTATTATGCAAGTGATAATCATTCTCCTCAACGTGATTCCCTTCACTCAAGTTAGAATACACATCCTTAAAATCAACATCTGATGACTCTCATGTACAATAGAATCATCCTTAAGTAAATTAGTAGCACTAATAATAGGCCTTGAAAGAATATTAGAAACTTTATTGAAAATACCTTTCTTGTACCTTATTACCAAGTGAAATTTTTGTAGGAAACCCATCCATATGAAATGTCGTGACTGTTGCAATTTACTCTGCGACTGCAAGTACTGTAAAGGCTGATGGTCGGTATGAGAAACTGTCTCTTTGCCCATAAAATAGTGTTTCCATTTTTTTATGCTTTTTACCAATGCATAAAACTCCTTATCATATGTAGGATAATTCATAACAACACCATTAAATTTCTTAGAATGAAATGTGATAGGCTTACCATGCTGTAAGAGAACTGCACCCATGGCGTAATCACTAGCATCGATCTGAATCTAGAATGGCTATCTCAAGTCCGGTAATGCAAGGACTAGATTTGAACTTATCTTCTCTTTCAAAGATTTGAAATCTTTATATTTCTTGCCTCCCCACTGGAAAGCATGATTCGCACTTGTCACTGCATGTATAGGAGCTTCTATGGCATAGAATTTGGAAATAAACTTCCTCCAATACTGAGCTCCACCGAAAAAAATTCTTACCTCTGTAATGGATTTGGGAGTAGGCCAATTCAAAATGGCTTCCACTTTAGAAGGATCAATTCTAAAAGCACCTCCTCCTACTATGTGTCCCAAATAAACCAAAGAAGTCTTTCCAAATTCACATTTTGACATTTTAAGAAACAGCTAATTTTTCATCAAAATATCAAGTACTTTCTTAACATGCATGAAATGCTCTTCTCCAGTCTTGCTGAAAATTATGATGTCATCGAAGTAGAAAATAATTAAATCATCAATAAGAGGATGTAATACATCATCCATTACCCACATCAAAGTTTCAGGTGCATTGCATAAACCGAACAGAATAACAAGCCACTCAAAGAGTCCATGTTTGGTTTTAAATGTTGTCTTCCAAATTTCACTTTCTGCAATTCTAACTTGATGATAACCACTACGTAAGTATAACTTAGTGAAAAATTTAGCATCTCTTAGCTGATCTAACAAATCATCTATCCTTTGGGGTGGGTAATGATTCTTTACCGTTATTTTTTTCAATGCCCTGAAGTCCACACACATACACCAAGTTCCATCTTTCTTCGGAATCAGCACTATCAGTGACCCACATGGTGAAGTGCTTGGTCTTATGAAACCTTTTTCCAACAAGTCCTTAATTTTCCTCTTTATTTAATCATTCTCCATGATATACATGCGGTACATGCCTATGTTAGGAAGAGGAAAATCTTGTTGCAACTGTATTTCATGTTGAATCTCCCTTTTAGGAGGCAAACCTTTCAGCTCTTGAAACATATCATGATGTGCATAAAATACATCATATAAATATGATTTTAACCTGGAATCACAATTTTAAAATGACTTATGATTCACATCAACCTTAGGCTTAATCATAAGAAGTACAAAACTCTTACTAGAATTCACTAGCCTTTTACCTGTCCCGCATTTACCGTCGCTATATTTGTCTTTTTGCGATGTGCTCTGACAATAAAATCCTTGCCATCTTTGAAAAGATGATACTTATTTTCATGGTGATGGAAGATCACTTTCCTATCAAATAATTAAGGACTTCCCAAAATAATTCCTAATATATCAAGCGGCACTACATCAAGTTCAATTGTGATAATAAAGTGTGCAGTAATTGCAAAGAAAAATATGCACTTCCTTGAAACTTGTATGTTTGCATCCTTGCATATCCATCCAAGTGGATATGGATTTGGATGTGCAATGGTCTCAAGTTTTCGCTGTTTGACTAAGTCTTCTAATATGAGATTTTCTTGTGACCAACTGTCAAACAGTGTGTCAATTTTTGTATGTTTTGAGATTACCCTCACATGGAACAATTCAATTCTTTCTTCCTCATTTGGAGATTGTACATGACAGTTTGAAGTACTAGTGCTTGGCTTAGTTTCAGTTTCTTTACCCTTCATAATCTTCAAACCCATGGTTGTAATTTTTGTTTCTTCACCTGAATCATCTCCTAAGTCTTGTTGTGTAGTTGTAGTAGCTGCAGTTTTCTTCTTTCCTTTGTTTTTGTTAAACTGAGTTCTTTTTGCAGGGTGAAGTTTCCAACAGTTTTTCTCTTCATGGCCTTCTCTTGAACAGTGTTTGCATATCACTTTCTCACCCTCATTTTTGACAAATGCATTCCTTTTTCCTTTTCCCTTAGAGGTCTTATCTTTGTTTTTCCCCTTAAAAGGCTTGTTTCTACCCTCATCAAAAGTATGTTTCCCTCTAGCCTCTAATTGTGTGGCTGGTACACAAACCTCATCTAGACTAGTAGGATTGAACATAAGGATAGTATGTCTAAGGTAGTTGTGCAAACCACCTATATATTTCAACAAAGTGTCTTGAATTTGTAAGTCTACCCCTAATAAGAGTGCTCTTCTCCTAAACTCTTCGGTGTAGTCTTATACATTTTTTCCCTTAAGTTGTCTGAAGTTTTGCCAATTCATGATAGCCCTTTGTAAATGAGCTAATGGATAAAATTTCATTTTAAGTGCAGTAACAAATTCAACCCATGATAAAGTGATCTTACCATGTTTTCTAATTTCATCCTTGGTCTTAGCTTCCCAACATACCAATGTTGCTCCATCCATTCTCAAAGAGGCTAACTCAATCTTGGTGTCGTTATTATGAAGGTTTTGTATCCTTAAGTAAATCTCCAGCTACCTTATCCAATTGTCAAGTTTCTCTGCATTGGCTTCTCCATTAAACATAGGCAACTCAAATTTAACATCAAGCTTTAAAAATGGACTTTTACAAGTGGTTTTAGACTTGTGAGATTGATTCACCAAAGTAGAGGATGACGATGTAGAGGAAGAGGATGAATATGGGGATGGTGGATCACCATTTCCTCCATGTCCTTTCTTTGACTTGTCATCACTTTTCTTTCCTCCTGAAGAACCCTTTCCTTCTTTATGATGTTTAGACCCTTCTCCTAAAACCTTGTCATTCCTTTCTTGGTAGAGTATCCTCACCATCTCAGTCATGTCTAGGAAAGCCTTTTGGAACACATGTTCCTCTTCTTTGGGATCAATGTCTTTAGGAACTTCTCCTTCCCTTGAAGACATTCTTAAGACTTCTTCTGTGGCTCTTGGAGGTGAATTAGAAGGTGGAGTTAATGGCACTCTGGCCGTCCTTGGTTGAGGATTATTTTTAGCTCAAACCAATTTTCCTTCCCCTCTCTTGAGCTTAAGCTTAGTAAGCATCAAAACTTGCAAACAGTCAACTATATATTTGCACAAGAATAAATGCAGAGTGAAACTCTAGCTCTGATACCAACTGATATAAAAATGGAACTACTTTTAATGATATGCAAAGTATCCATTTCCATATAATTTAGTGTGTAAAGTGTTCTTCATGACTTGCGGGTTAAAAAAAGTAGTTTTGGTAATGTTTTTGATTTTTATGTCTAAGGATTTGTTAATTAAATTTATCGTTTAACATAACACAGCAGAAATAGATAGCAAGTAAAATTCACCATAACATAACAAAAAAACTTGTTGAGGCAGTTCACCCCTCCTATGCTACATTTTCCGGTCCAAGGCTCCCCAATGGCATGTCCTTGCTCTTAAACAGTGAAATGCAACCCAAAAAAATGCCTTTTCCGTGATGTCCCTCGTGGATCCTTCCTCTTCCCTGAAGAAACATATGTTGTATATCACCTCTGTTCACTTTGAAACCTATTCCAAACTCTCTAGAAGGTCGAAGAGACCCAAAATGGACTAAAATTTCATCTTCTTTGGTCAAAAATTGAGAAATTTATGACCAAAACAAATTTTTGCATAGCGGCACTATAAAACCTCCTCCAAAACTGGAGGAACTCTATTTAACTCTGCTATTTTGGCAATTCTGCCAGAAACGGAGGGTCCGCTAACCTTAACTATCAAACTAAATGCAGTTGTATTAAATTTTAGGTTGCGTGGCATGTGACCACCCCCGCACTAACCGCCACAATAAATGTTTCCATAACTGTATCCGTGGCATTTAATGAGGAGATTTTCTGGCCACATGGCCCGGTTCCACCGCTGTAGAACTGTTTTAAACTGCCACTATTTACCATTAGTGCCTAGACATACAACACAGTCACATTGAGTATGGGGGCAAGCCCTCTTTGCCTCCCAACCAGTTTTAATTCAAACTTTAAATATGTGTTGTCTACCATAGTTGCTAAGAAACACTATGTAGGCAGGTTGGTGGGCACTCTTTTCTGCGACGACGAGGTTTGGGGTTCGAAACTAATGGACCCATAAAAAAATTTCCATATGAAATTTAACCCTGGCCTGGGGCCACGTAGTAGCCTCTGGGCAGGCCACGTGGCGCCCATTGATAGGCCCATCAAACCTTAAAAAAATAAAATTTTGCATAATATTTTTTTTTACAAAATTTTTCATAAGGTCAAATTGAGTCAAAGGTCAAATTTTGGATGTTATTGGATGATTTCAAACCTCAATAACTTTCACATATGATCTTGGTTTTGAGAAATATTCATAGTGCTAGAATCACAGCGACGAGACCTTTCCAATCATTCAAATTGAAACCATTTATGAGAACTTCCATTTTTGAGAATTTTATTAACTTGGACATGATCTCCTGATCACTGCCAAAAATAGGAATGGTGGCATATATTAGATCAAGTTTTATCGAACCCACAATTTTGGATCCCCATGATCTAGACAACAACATTCCAAACTTGGCAGGGATGTCTACCACTACAATATCCATCACCATGTTTTTTGATGGGATTTGAGCTAAGTTCATAACCGCATCCTTTATCATCCCCAAGCACTTTAATCTCTTGTAGTCAAATGAATACATATATTTGTAAGGTCAAGTGATCTACAGTCCCAAATATTTCATTACAGATAGGCTTGTTAAATTATGGGAAGCTTCTGAGTCCAGCATTTAGTTATGCAGTAAGAGGTCATGTACTACTAATGTCACATAGAAAGGTGGGGTTAAAGGATCTTGTTCCTCTACATGAGGCCCAAAAAATACCATAGGTATTTCTTGTTGGAGATTCAGACTATATGAGACGGGGACTGTAGCGGATGGACACGTGAATTAAGATACCTCGGCTTTATAGGAAGTTTGTTTCAATAACTCTGTAATAAATACATGGATCTTTAATTTTTTTGTTTCTTTCTGAAGGTTGAAAGTGTTGGTACTTCCTCAGTGGAAGGGTTCTTAGTGCATTCCTTATCATTTTTGGTTAGGAGTTGAGAAGGCAAAGGATATTTCTCGTCTTTAGCAGTGTCAGGCTTCTATACTAGAGTTTTAGGGATAGTTGCAGGCTTATAGTCAACTTTCTCTAGAGGCATCTTACCTTTTTTGAACACATATGAGGAACCACAAGGTCCCAGTCCTGACTTGTCAGTTTGCTCCTGTAAGATTGACCTCTTCCTAGAAGACCTTAGGTCATAATTCTTATGTAGTTGGGACTGCATAAAATCCACAAACTACCTGTAATAGATATCAATATTCTTGTCATCCGGGGGTACATCTTGCTATTCGCCATCTCCCTGATGCAACATATTTTAATCCTCTTCGCTAGAATCAACGAAGAATTGATTCCCTTATGTGGTTGTGACCTCATCAACATGTTTTTCCATTTCTTCTTCCAGATATAGTGGGCGCTGAATGTGACTTAGATGTTCCTTCCTTTCCCTTTTGAACAACTGGACTGGGGCCTCCGATATGGTGGATTGAAACATTTGTTGGGGATCATTTAATTAGAAAGAGGTGGGGATATTTTTCTTTCCTATTCTAGCATTACCAACTTATTGGACACGTTCCTGATCAACTTTTTCATTTATTCTAACCTCTTTTCTTCAGATTCCTGTTCTTGGTTTGACGAGCCAGCCTCCTCCCTGCCTCTACTTCTTTCTCCATGTTCTAGTTTCTCGTTTGGTTTGACAGTAGAAGCAAAGTTGGCTTCCACTTCCAAGGCATCGGTTTTCCGGTAGAAGAGCGTGATTTGAGCCTAATGGATAGCATAAAAATTAAGTAAATTTTTTTTGACATTGTAATTTTACCATAAAGATATGATAAAATTAAGCTGAAATATAACTCCGGAGCCATATAGGTTGAATCCTCAAGATTTCATTTTACGCGGTGTGTTCTCAATATGCTCCAAAGTGTCAGGATACATAACTTTGAATGAGAAGACTTCACGACCAATTGCAATGGAAACGAGGATGGGTTGAATGGTTTCAACGAATAGGGGTAGAGGAAATTTTTAGTGAGGGCGGAATTTGGTAGCTTTAAGATTGCTTAATCCTTTCAAAGAAATATTTCCATTTTTTAGCGGAAAGGTTTACGAAATGAAACATTAGGGTTCTTGTGGACAATTTTAAAGAGTCGGAGAATAGAGTCAACACGGTCTTTTCAGATGCGTTAGGTGGTAATTTCAAGAATTTTGTTCCATGGGAGGAGAAAAAATACCTATTTCATTCAATTTAGGCCTAGAGGAGCTAGGATATGATTTCAGGAAAATTCTTCTCCTCTCCATTTGCATCCCATTAGGTCATGATGCTATATTGGCACATTAAAATGGTAAATTGGGTTCACGAATTTGAGCTTGGGCATCCGTGAGAGGGCCAGGAGGCAGAGGTTGTCTTTGATCTCTCTGACTTGTGTCGGTCTTGGAGTGTAAAATTTTTCATTTGAAAATGTAGAAATTGAGAGCGCAAAAATAAAACATGTAGCTAAAAAATATTGTTTTTCAATACGAACAGGCCTTATATTAAAGTTTTATATCAAGTGGCAAGTATTAAATTAAATTGGGCCGAAAAGGGAAAGGGTGGTGAACACACACATATTAAAACCAATGGACAAACAACACTAAGCGGTGAAAGGCGGAATAATACATAAACATCAAATATAAAGTTAAGGGGATGCGGCATTATATGACAACCCACATATTAAAAAGGGCCTCGGGTTATGTACGAAAGCATGTGGAGAAAAGTCCGAGGGGGTCGAGCCGCGAGGGAAGGACGAGACCCATACCCCCGCGGACTTACGACACGTGGCATGGCAAGGTCTCACGGTAGGAAAGGAATGGTAAGGGTGGGCCGCTGGACGTGATCTCGTGGCAGAATAAAGATGGGCCCGCGTAGGTAAGAAAGAAAAGTGTTAGTCCGGCAAAGGGAAATCATGTGCGGTAAAAATTGGACAGCGTATGTGGATAAAAGGTAAGGTAAGTCCATTAGGGCAGCCGGTACTAAGACCCATACCAACTTTTAACCCGACACGAGGCGCTCACCTACATCTTGATACACCCAATCCCCACGCGCCACGTGTCTCAGTGTCAGTGTCCTTACGACACTTGTCTTCTGTCGTCTTACTTATTCACCTTTTCACCCAAACAGTTCACCCCAATGGTAACAAACTCCCGTATTTCTCTCTGGTAAATCGTCACAGGTAGTTTTCTACGGCGAATACCGAGTGGGGAAGAACGCCGGGTATATCCAAGTCACTGTCACGGTTCCCCTCGTCGCTTTCCCGAGCATTGTCACCCTCTGTTCAGGTATTCCATTCTCCGTTTTCCCTCTTTTCCTTTTGTCTCTTTTCGAAATTGTTGAATGTCTGCCATGGGAAGAGGAACGCCCAAGAAAAACGAACCTGAAACCCCCCAACTCCATGCGTCCAGAAACCCCCCTGGTTTTGAACCCCTCTGCGACTTACAGTCGGGTATCTGCGACCCGAAATATCCTTTTGACATACGCAGTATCAAGCCCCTGTTGTTTGGTCGCCACTGCAAAAATGCCGACCATTTCCGAGTTGTCGCGTCTGGCTTCTATCACCATATCACCCCCCAGGTCCATTCCTGTGTCGATTTCATCGTCTGGCTCAGAGACTCCTATGATGCACATCGGGACGCTTTCGTTTCTCCTCAGGGGAACGTAATTCTTTCCCTTTCCCCCGATGTTATCAGACAGGCCCTCTGTTTCCCTTCAAATGACACATACTTCAGTTTCAAAGACGAAACCCTGCTCGCTCAGTTCAACAAGCTGTCAAGAGAAGCCCGTCGTGCCTTCATAGCCTCCATAACCATCGACCAGGCAACTGCCTTGCCTCCACTGGAGCCATTTCCATTGAGTCTGTTTGCCGAAGAAGTTCGACCTGTTCTGTCCCTCATCGCCGGCCTCCTGGGGGTAGGGAGCCCGGAAAACATCTCTTCAGTATGCATTCGCTTTTTGTGGCTTATATGTCACGAGAATGGGAGGTTACATTGGACTCTCAGTTTCCTCTCCTCGACCATCCGGACCCAATTTCGAGAGCTCGCCCAAGCCCGAAAGTTCCGTTTCTGCTCATTGGTGTTCTACCTCTTCTTGTTCCAGCATGCGGATAAGTTCAATCATTTGGGGTTAGATAGGATGTATTCTGAGAATTCCCAGCCCAGACCAGTCTTCGATTGGAATTGCTCTGTTCGCCAGTTACCTAGGGGAGAGTGTTATGCCAACTTCGTGAACACCTTCATGTCTGTTGCCTATACCATCATTCACGACGCGCCTTCCCCTAGGGTTTTCCCAGAGATGAAACGCTGGCTACAGGCTGGGAAATACCAGTGCACCGGTGATTGGTTCCTGTCTAAAGAGTATACTGAAATCCGGGTCTATGGAGCCGAAGTTGCCCCATACCGGCTGCCAGCTTTTCCCGTCCGACGAGTTTACGCCCTCGAGTACATCCGGCAAGCCCTCAAAGCTGACCAGCTCCATTTTGTTCCTACTAAGAAAGGCTACATCTTAAAGCTTCCTGACCAAATTGGCCCCTTTGTGGTAAACTCTAGATATGCCCTCCCAATTGCTGAAAAAATGTTGCAGAACATGGACCTGAAGTTGGGGGAGAGCTGGGCTTATGACCCACGGGAAATCATTTCAAATAAAAGAAAGAGAAACAGGTCTGCGCCCTACATTCATGAGTCCAGGCCATTTCTGGAGTGGAGGGCTAACCTTGAGGTCTGGCCTATGTTTTCGCAGATGGAGACGGACTCGTCTGCTACAGGAGGAGAAGAAGAAGTGAACAAAGGCACAAATGAGCAAGAGGTGGGTACTTCAGGAGCAGCTCCACCACCACCCAAGAGGCAGAAGGTGGCCACCAGCGAAGCTGAAGTCATCGGGGAAGGGATAATATTGGAGCCCTTTATGAAATTTGGTCAATTCGATAAGGGCAAAGCGGGTATAGTGGTACTGAGAGACAGTGTCGCCTCCTCTGACTACACTGAAGTCACGCAAGCCATCGTTGAGCCCACTCCTTCCAGGACGAACGAAAGGGAGCTGATAAATAAAACTGTCCGAGACAAATACAGGGCCGAATTGGGAGGTTTCGTTGAGAAATACCACACCAGGCTCTCAGCTTCTGTCAATGCAGACACCGAAAGCCTGGTACTGTCCATGACCGAGGCCATCCTGGATCCAAATTCAGACGTTCCGAGTTATAAGGTGCTTGAATTGGCTATCGATATGCAGAAGGTACCGGTACAGGACATGACAGACCTGTTCCAGACAGTCTGCGACATGATGAAAGATAAGCTTTCACAGATCACCCTCGCACTAAGGAAGACAGAACAGAAACATGAAAACCTGAGGGATTCCCTTGCAGCAGAACAGAGTGCTTGTCGTGCCAACGCACATCAGGTGCGCGTTCTTCATGAGCAGATCAGAAGTTCGGATGAAGGAGGGAAGGGAATGCAAGCAGCACTGATAGCCAAGTTGCAAAAGGACATTACAGTAGCTAAGAAACGGGCTCGCATACCGGCTTCACATCCGGTACAGACTGATGAACTGGTGCAAGTGGAGGCAGAGAAAAATGAGCTGTCTGCTAGACTTTTCAGAGAAAGATAGGAGAAGGAAAAGATGGCTAAAAGGATTGAAGAGCTTGAGAGCAGAGCCACTGAGCTACAGACCCGGTGGGATACACATAGTTGCCATGCAGCTGAAACATCAAGCGGAACTGGTTCAGCAACAGCACAACTATCCACAGCTATGGATGAGATAGAAGTGTTGGAGAAGCAAACATCCACTGCCAGGCAAAAGGTGGCAGAGTTGGAGGGCGCCCTGGCTGAAAAAGCCACAACAATTGAAGGACTACAAAAAGAAGTTGAGGAAGGAAAAAGGGTCACGGCTGATCAAAATCAAACCATTGCTGAGTTGAAGAGTCGAGCGAAGGGAAATCTCACCTTGTTCGAGGCCAGAAGCCTGATCTGGTCAGACATAATCACGGCTGTAACCGAGCAGTGGGAATTTTTGACAATGGTAGGGGAACTCAAGTCCACCCTGCCTTATCTCAATAGAAGGTTACAGGAGGCAGGGGGTAATCTGTCTAATAGAGCTCAACACGCCGGCAGCTATATCTCTTTTCTTTATGCGCTAAGGGCGAACGACGTGGGAAAACATGGCATTCCCAGTCGATTTATGGAAATCAACGAGTGTCAGAAAATCATTGATAAAGAGGAAGCTCGAGTAGCAGCTTCAAGGGTCCTCCAACAGGTGGCTGACAGTGTGGAACAGTTCGACAAGGTGTGGGATGAGATCATCACAGCTGGCCTCCCTTCTTGTTGGGAACCAAACGCCCCGGCCGTGCTCATGCTCCCCGATCAATACACAGGGCTTCTAGAAACGGAAAGGGATCGGTATGACCTTCAAATGGGGAAATCAACTCTGCTCAAGGCCACTACCATCGTCACAGTCCTCAATAAGGAGTTTAGTCTCCTTCACATGATCAGATATCGGCTCCCAACTAAGACAAACATTCACATCCTTGGCGAAGCATTTATCAGAGTGGAGAAACTTTCAGCAATGCCAGAACCAACTCCCGATAGCCAGCAGAGGTTGACATAGTTCCTGAGTCAGCATGCTAGTTCCTCTGCCAACGTGCCTCCTCCAGTATCTGCAACGGCCTCAACTCAGCAGCACTCATGACATTTCAGTTCACTCACGACATGGGCCTAAACGGCCTTTTTACTTTCATCTAGTTATGTTTTTCAAATTTCCGAGTGGGTTGTTTCTCCCCCCACTCTTGCATTTTTACTTTTACATCAAACATTGGCCTAAGTTTTTGTTTTAAGATTGGCCCGGGGCCTGTTTACGCATGATGGGAGGGCTGTTTCCCCCATCATGAAATTTTGTTGTTCTGATAATGACTGTTAACAAATTTTGTTCACGCGAAGAAGATATTTCCCAAAAATATCTTCTCGCTGAAAGGCAAAAGGGAATCCTATATAAGACAGAGAAAAGAAGAAAGAAAGGTTCCAATCCTTCAGAAGAAATTGATTGTGTAAGGACTTCCTGTGTGTATGTTTTGTGAAGACTCAGATACTAATGTGAAGAGCCCATTGGGTCTCAATGATAAGGAGCTTCAGTTTAATAAGGATTCTGGACTTGGTTTTATGGTAGTATGTGTTTCTCTCTTGCTCATTGCAATGTTATGTTCAACTCATTTACATTCATGTCTCTAGTGTTACATCCTGGAATGCGAGTGTCCTTTGTTTTTGATATAAATTTATCTCATTGATACTTATATCATTAGCGTCCTGGTACTTTAAATGGCTCAGGAGTAATGCATTGTTCCATTTTCAATTCACATGTATTTCTGCTATATCAGTTGTTATGAAATGCTATTGATGAGAGTTCTCGGCATGTATGGATTCTTAGCTATTTAAGCCCATCATATGCTATGAAGTTTTTCTTAGTATCGTCTTCTTGACAGTTGATATCCCCTTCTTGCTATACATCTCTGTAGTCGTCTTTATATATACTTTTCTGCCATATATCATGAATCCGGCCCCGTTTATGGTGAACTGTCTTAAAATTGTCTGATGCAGCAGTATTTGAGTGTAGCATTACATTCGTTTAGTATTACTCTTAATGCTTCAAACTATCGGAAGTTTTGGTCCCACTCTAGTGTTACTCTCTGTTTCTAAAGAAGTAGTGTGATAGCTCTGTCATGTTAAAGTGCTAAACGCTGTATTTAATCCTCTGCTCTCTACACTCTATAAGATGTCCTAGGCACTGGTCTATAACAACTCTAGGCTGTCTCTAGGAGTTACAACATCTTTTTGGCGCCGTTGCCGGGGACCGAAGTTGAAGAGATTTAAGTCCCTGGGCCTCGACAAATCCTGTCCACTCTTCAGTTAGGTGAGCACGAAGAGTTGTGAGTTGTGCATACCTCACCTTGGCGACTCCACATTCATATTTCAGATAAACATATTTGCAGTCCTGGCTCCCCGTAAGCCACACCTAAGGTCAGATACATCTCAGTCAAGGACACCCTCTGTGTCTGACCCAGAGCGAATCCTACATAGAAGGGGCTGGAGGGAAAGGCAGCCAGTTCATACCAATATTCCGGAGTTTTCCCTTGAAAACTTCCCATATCTTCAACCCTCCTCTTCTCAAGTCGCCCAAATACAAAGCTCTAACCTTATTATAAGAGATACTGGTTATTATTCAGATAGCCCACATCGAGAAGGTGTCCGTATCAAAGACGAAGCTGAGTCTAGTTATACTCCACATTATTCTTTTCATCCTACCCCTGAAGTTGAAGAGGTCAAAGAGGTCACTGAAGTATCTGTTGTTGACAGCCCGACCTTCTCATCAAGTCCCCAAGCTGCTGTTCACTACATTCCCATCATTATTCATACTCAACTCCCACCACCTCCTCCACCACTCACTGCTCAGGCTCTCATTCTACCTCCGCCTCCCCCAATGGCGAATATACCTGGCTTTTTACAAAACAGGTATGCCCCTTTACAGCTGCCTGCAGTTCTAAATGACATGCCACAAGACTATTTGAATATTCTGCCCAGATTCAATGGGGAGAACGGTGTTGATGCCCATAAGCATGTTGAAATCTTCTGCTCTTTCGCAGAGAACTTTAATGTGGAGCATTTGGATGTTGTTCTAAGATTGTTCGTGCAATCCCTAGATGGGGAGGCCAGAAAATGGTTTAAAACTCTTGGGGCTAATTCCATCAACACCTGGGAGGCTATGGAAGAGGCTTTCGTGAAAAAGTGGGGAGATAGAAAAGATCATGGGGATGTCCTGACCGAGTTTAACACCCTTAAAAAGAAGCACAATGAGGGGGTATCAGAGTTCATCAGAAGGTTCAATAAATTGTATTTCAGCCTCCCAACTGAGATGAAGCCTCACCAGACCGCTGCTAAGGTTGTTTTTGTAGCAGCATTTGATTCTGAATTCGGTTTCTCACTGAGAGAGAGAAAGCCTGCCACTCTGGATGATGCACAGACAGATGCATTGGAAATAGAAGCAAACTTTGTCTCAACCGGTAAGTCCAAAGGGAAGCAAGAACATGATACTAGAAGAAGAGGCAAAGAAGAAGTATCTACTTCAAGTCAAGACAGAGACTCAGCAAATGACAAGATCGAAGAGATGAATAAAATGATCAAGAACCTCTCTAGCAAATTGGTCAAGCTAGAGATGGAAGCTAAGAATTCACCACCAAAGAACTTTCAGAACGCTCCAAACAGAGGATTCAATCCTCAGTACAGAAAACCACCCTTGCAGATACTGCAGAGGGGACAGAAGGAGCAACAAGACCAAGTACCGCACCCTTTGTACTTGGAAGGACAAATGGAGGCTTCCCATGAAGATGACTCCTATGAGCAAGATGAAACATGTCCTGTCTTCTCAGACAATGATGACATAGAGTGCCCTGTGCAAGAAAGCGTGGAAGGGGAACTACAACCTCACTCAGAAGCGAAGAATAACGAGGATGCTGAAGAGCCAGAAATCGATGACTATTGCAAACAGTTCGTTGATTTCATGCAAGCCCAGTTCAACAGAAAATATGACCTCAGGTCCTCCAGGAAAAGAACATGTACTCAAGATGAAGAGGAGGACACACCCCAAAGATCAGCACCTGCACAGAAAGAGGCCAATAATCAAGAATCTCCGGACAAAGGTAAGAAGCCCCTTGACCAATCTCTGCAAGCTGATAGTCACATGCCTTCGTCCTCTCAAATAGCTGTGTCTCCTGTGAATAAACCTCCAGTTAAAGAAGTTAAGTCTCCCGTGCCAAACAAAGAGCCAAAAGAAAAGGAAGTGCCAATAGAGAAGCCTTCGTCTGCCTTCAGTTTTCAAAAGGAACTTGAAAAAGTTAAAATACCTGTCCCTCTGTCTGAATTGCTGAAGCAGCCTACCTATCAGTCACAAGTCTCCTCTTTCATTTCAGCTCCTGAAGTTCCACACATTCCGGACAGTCTTAACTTACAAGAAGAAAGGCCCATGGTAGTGTTCGGCCCCCATGTCGAAGAATTAGATCCCTCCACCCCCCCCTTTTACGTGTCTCTAGTAATCCATGATCTACTATTGCATAACTGTATGTTAGACTCAGGTGCGTCCCACAACCTGATGCCCCTGTCTGTCATGGAGCAATTGGGGCTCCAAATCACTCGCCCATATAAAGATCTTTACTCTTTTGATTCCAAAAGAGTGAAGTGCTTGGGCATGATCAAGGACCTAGAAGTCACCCTGGCTCAGATCCCGGCCAAGAGTGTGGTAATGGATATCGTAGTGGCTGACATCCCAGCCCGCTTCAGTATGCTATTTTCAAGGTCTTGGGGGACTAGAATTGGAGGGTCAATCAAGCTGGATCTGTCATACGCCACCATCCCTGTCTTTGGTGGTCAAGAAAGGAGATTGTACCGGGAGACCAGATTTGTCAAGACAGTCACAAAGGCAGGAGATTCAGTGAATTCCCCAGTTTACAGCAGAGATGGAGATTTTTCCTGTCTAATGTTGGAGGAAGATCAGGAATTTGCTCATGAACCCTCATTCTGCCATATAAAGACTGAACTATCAATGCAGGACCATGAATTTGACATCTGGACCCTCCACTTCGATGGAGCAAATTCTAGGGAAGGAAATGGGGCTGGAGTGTTGCTTATATCCCCTATGGGTCAATGGGTCCCCCTGTCCTTCAAATTAGAATATGAGGCCACGAACAATGTGGCTGAATATGAGGCACTCATACTGGGGTTGCAAATAGCAAGAAGTATGAAGATACAGAATCTGAAGGTGATGGGAGACTCCGAGTTGGTGGTGAGGCAAGTGAAAAACCAGTGTCAAGCCAAACATCCGAGGTTAAAGGCATACAGAAACGAAGTTTGGGATCTTGTGGAGAACTCTTTTCTGGCATTTAACATTCAGTTTATGCCCAGGGAACAGAACAGAATGGCAGACTCCTTGGTTGTGGCTGCTAGTACATTCCGCCCACCTCAGAACCCTCTTTTGAGATACGAGATTGAAGTGAGATACCGGCCTTCAATCCCTGATAATGTCAAGCACTGGCAGGTCTTTGAAGATGAGGAGTAGGTGAAGAGGTTTTTAGAGACTGTGGGGGAGTTTTCCAATCTAGAGATTGACAACTGTGAAGAAGAAGAAGTCGGGGACATTCCAGAGGACAAGCTTGAAGAGAAAATAGCCGGTCACAGATTCCTGCAGCTGAAAGGGAATGTCATTCCCCGAGGGCTGGTACCTTTGGAGAGACTGTTCAATAAAGATTATGTTCCGTTACAACCAAACAAAATGGTGACTAAGGACCAGGTCGAAGATCTCAATCTGGGCACAAAAGAAGATCCAAAGATTGTGAAGCTGTCGAAGAAAGTTCCAGATGAATACAAACTGTTGTACCAAAAGCTGTTTCAAACCTACAAAGACGTCTTCGCCTGGTCGTATCAAGATTTGAAAACCTTTGATGTCAGTGTGATGCAACATAAAATTCCATTAAAAGGGGATGCAAAACCCCACAAGCAAAAGCTCCGACAGATTAATCCCCTGTTGTTACCCTCGATTGAGCAAGAAATTAAAAAGTTACTGAAGGCCAAAATTATAGTGCCACTAAGGTATTCTGAGTGGGTGGCCAATTTAGTCCCAGTACGAAAGAAAAATGGCGAAATCAAGTTGTGTGTGGATTTTAGAAACCTGAACAGGGCATCTCTAAAAGATAACTACCCACTACCAAAGATGGATCATATTCTGCAAAAGGTGGTAGGAGCCTCTAGAATGTCCATGATGGATGGGTTCTCAGGGTATAATCAAGTGGCTGTATTCCCGGAGGACCAGAAAAAGACAGCCTTCACCACGCCCTGGGGAACATTTATGTATGCTCGAATGCCATTCGGGCTGATCAATGCAGGGGCCATGTTTCAGAGAGCGATGGACATAACCTTTGTTGGAGAACAGGATAAGTTTATGGTAGTGTACCTAGATGATATAACAGTCTTTTCAAAGGATGATGTCGAGCACGTTCAGCATTTGCAGAAGACCTTTGAGAAATGCAGGAGGTATGGACTCTCCCTTAACCCTCAAAAATATTTCTTTGCATTAGAAGAGGGTAAACTCCTAGGACATATAGTAACTAAAGATGGGGTCAAAATCGATCCTAAAAGGGTGGAAGCTATAAACGGTATATCCCTCCCCAGAAACAAGAAAGAAGGACAGGTATTCCTAGGGCGGATCAATTTTCTCAGAAGATTCATTCCCAACTATGCCGAAATAGTTAGACACATCACAGATATGTTAAAGAAGGATAATGAGGTAAAATGGGCACCAGAATCAAGGCAGGCCTTTGCCAGGATCAAGACTGCGTTTGCTGAGGCTCCCGTGCTGGCAAAGCCTGACTTCACTGAACCTTTCATGATTTTCTCTTTTGCATCACCTCACACGGTGGCAGGGGTCCTCTTACAGAAGAATGGGGATGGGTATGAGCAACCCATTGCTTTCTTTAGTCAAGTTCTTCATGATGCAGAGCTAAAATACAACATACTGGAGAAGCAGGCTTATGCCCTGGTAAAGTCCCTAAAGGCATTTCGCATGTACATTCTACAATCTCACGTTACTGCTTTTGTACCCACAGCAGCAGTTAAGGACATCCTCGTTCAGGGAGACAGTGAAGGCAGAAGGGGCAAGTGGATTGCGAAGATACAAGAATACGACCTGGACATCAGACCCACCAAGTTAATTAAAGGACAGGGGCTAGCAAAGATTCTATCAGAGTCAAACCACCAAGCTTTGGGCATCCACTTATCCATGATCGCAAATGAAGAGTCTGAGGAGCAGACAGGGAGACAAGAGGTGGAAATGGCTACTCAAAAGATACAGATGAAGTATCTCACTAGCCCCTGGTACAAAGAAATTGTTGAGTACCTCTTGACACTCAGCTGCCCACCCAGCTGCGATAAGTCCAAATACAGAGCCTTGAGGCTTAAATCTCAGAAGTATGCTGTAGCTAATGGCCAATTGTATTGGAGAGATCTTTCAGGCATACTGCTGTTATGTCTCGTCGAAGGAGAGGTAGGAAACATAATAACCGAATTCCATGAGGGAATCTGTGGAGGGCATTATAGCTGGAGGAGCACAGCTCAGAAAATCCTGAAGGCTGGTTTTTACTGACCTAAATTATTTGGAGATGTCTTCACTTGGGTCAGAGCATGTGACAAATGCCAAAAGTTTGCTGAAAAACAGAAGCTAGCAGCTCTACCCTTGATCCCTGTGCACGTCGATGAACCTTTCAAGCAATGGGGGATTGACTTCATAGGTGAGATACACCCACCCTCCAGTGGGCAGCACAAATGGATTCTGACTGCTACAGATTACTTCACGAAGTGGGTGGAGGCCATTCCTGCACGAAACGCCACAGACACGGTGATCATAAAATTCATTGAAGAGAACATCATCTCCAGGTTTGGATGTCCTGCCAGAATAGTCACAGACAATGCCCAGGCTTTCAAATCTGCTAAAATGATGAGTTTTTGTCAGCAATATAACATCACTCTGGGCCACTCCACGGCTTACTACCCACAGGGAAATGGTTTGGCCGAATCATCAAACAAAACACTGGTCAGAGCTCTGAAGAAGACAATAAATGAAAATCAGAGAAACTGGGACTCCCAACTGAAGTTTTCTCTGTGGGCCAACAGGATAACCAGTAAAAGGGCAACGGGAAGATCTCCTTATGAACTAGTATATGGACGGGCAGCTGTATTCCCTATACAGTTAGCTTTACCTGTCGCTCGTTTCATGCAGGAGACTCAGGAAGAACCGGATGGTATGACCAGAAGAATCAATCAGTTGATTGAACTCGAAGAAACGCGTATTCAGGTGAACCAGAAACTTGTGGATTACCAGGAGAAGATGAAAGAATTGTTTGATCAGCATACAAAGGATAGAAAGCTGCAGGTGGGAGACTTAGTTCTCAGGTGGGATGTACGAAGGGCCGATAAAGGTAAGCATGGTAAATTTGACCCCCTTTGGTTCGGCCCCTTCAAGATTGCAGAGCAGGGAGGAAATAATACATTTAAGCTGGAGAATTTACAGGGAGATCTGTTGGAAGCCCCTGTAAATGGGCAATTCCTCAAACCATATTTCCAATTCTGAAGCAGGCTGAAAAAAGCCTGATTGTATTATATTGTATATTAGTTGCTGTTTTTCTATTTTCTTATCATAGATTATGCATGAGTCATGATGATCTGTACAGGGAAAAACTCCAAAAACCGAAAAGTGTTGTTCAAGGAAGATGTACAGGCGGTCTGCGTAGTTCTCGACACGTTCAGGGACAAACGTGCCGTCCCCAGGTGGAGCCAATGTTGTTCAATCCTTAGCACTAGCCACGGGAGTACCAAAAGGATGAACAGAACTTATATTAAAGTTTTATATCAAGTGGCAAGTATTAAATTAAATCGGGCCGAAAAGGGAAAGGGTGGTGAACACACACATATTAAAACCAATGGACAAACAACACTAAGCGGGAAAGGCGGAATAATACATAAACATCAAATATAAAAGTTAAGGGGATGCGGCATTATATGACAACCCACATATTAAAAAGGGCCTCGGGTTATGTACGAAAGCAGGTGGAGAAAAGTCCGAGGGGGTCGAGCCGCGAGGGAAGGATGAGACCCATACCCCCGCGGACTTACGACACGTGGCGTGGCAAGGTCTCACGGTAGGAAAGGAATGGTAAGGGTAGGCCGCTGGACGCGATCTCGTGGCAGAATAAAGATGGGCCCGCGCAGGTAAGAAAGACAAGTGTTAGTCCGGCAAAGGGAAATCATGTGCGGTAAAAATTGGACAGCGTGGGTGGATAAAAGGTAAGGTAAGTCCATTAGGGCAGCTGGTACTAAGACCCGTACCAACTTTTAACCCGACACGAGGCACTCACCTACATCTTGATACACCCAATCCCCACGTGCCACGTGTCTCAGTGTCAGTGTCCTTACGACACTTGCCTTCTGTCGTCTTACTTATTCACCTTTTCACCCAAACAGTTCACCCCAATGGTAACAAACTCTCGTATTTCTCTCTGGTAAATCGTCACAGGTAGTTTTCTATGGCGAATACCGAGTGGGGAAGAACGCCGGGTATATCCAAGTCACTGTCACGGTTCCCCTCGTCGCTTTCCCGAGCATTGTCACCCTCTGTTCAGGTATTCCATTTTCCGTTTTCCCTCTTTTCCTTTTGTCTCTTTTCGAAATTGTTGAATTTCTGCCATGGGAAGAGGAACGCCCAAGAAAAACGAACCTGAAACCCCCCAACTCCATGAGTCCAGAAACCCCCCTGGTTTTGAACCCCTCTGCGACTTACAGTCGGGTATCTGCGACCTGAAATATCCTTTTGACATACACAGTATCAAGCCCCTGTTGTTTGGTCGCCACTGCAAAAATGCCGACCGTTTCCGAGTTGTCGCATCTGGCTTCTATCACCATATCACCCCCCAGGTCCATTCCTGTGTCGATTTCATCATCTGGCTCAGAGACTCCTATGATGCACATCGGGACGCTTTTTTTTCTCCTCAGGGGAACGTAATTCTTTCCCTTTCCCCCGATGTTATCAGACAGGCCCTCTGTTTCCCTTCCAATGACACATACTTCAGTTTCAAAGACGAAACCCTGCTCGCTCAGTTCAACAAGCTGTCAAGAGAAGCCCGCCGTGCCTTCATAGCCTCCATAACCATCGACCAGGCAACTGCCTTGCCTCCACTGGAGCCATTCCCATTGAGTCTGTTCGCCGAAGAAGTTCGACCTGTTCTGTCCCTCATCGTCGGCCTCCTGGGGGTAGGGAGCCCGGAAAACATCTCTTCAGTATGCATTCGCTTTTTGTGGCTTATGACACAGAATGGGGTTACATTGGACATTCCGGGTTTCCTCTCCTTGATCATCCTGACCCAATTTTGGGAGCTCGCCCAAGTTCGAAAGTTTCGTTTTTGCTCGTTGGTGTTCTACCTCTTCCTGTTCCAACATGCGGACAAGTTCAATCATTTGGGGTTAGATAGGATGTATTCTGAGAATTCCCAGCCCAGACCAGTCTTCGACTGGAATTGCTCTGTCCGTCAATTGCCTAGGGGAGAGGGTTATGCCAACTTCGTGAACACCTTCATGTCTATTGCCTATACCATCATTCACGACGCGGCTTCCCCTAGGGTTTTCCCAGAGATGAAACGCTGGCTATAGGCTGGGAAATACCAGTGCACCGGTGATTGGTTCCTGTCTGAAGAGTATACCGAAATTCGGGTCTATGGAGCCGAAGTTGCCCCATACCGGCTGCCAGCTTTTCCCGTCCGACGAGTTTACGCCCTCGAATACATCCGGCAAGCCCTCAAAGCTAACCAGCTCCATTTTGTTCCTGCTAAGAAAGGCTACATCTTAAAGCTTCCTGACCAAATTGGCCCCTTTGTGGTAAACTCTAGATATGCCCTCCCAATTGCCGAAAAAATGTTGCAGAACATGGACCTGAAGTTGGGGGAGAGCTGGGCTTATGACCCACGGGAAATCATTTCAAATAAAAGAAAGAGAAACAGGTTTTCGCCCTACATTCATGAGTCCAGGCCATTTCTGGAGTGGAGGGCTAACCTTGAAGTCTGGCCTATGTTTTCGCAGATGGAGACGGACTCGTCTGCTACAGGAGGAGAAGAATAAGTGAACAAAGGCACCAATGAGCAAGAGGTCGGTACTTCAGGAGCACCACCACCACCCAAGAGGCAGAAGGTGGCCACTAGCGAAGCTGAAGTCATCGGGGAAGGGATAATATTAGAGCCCTTTACGAAATTTGGTCAATTCGATAAGGGCAAGGCAGGAATAGTAGTACTAAGAGACAGTGTCGCCTCCTCTGACTACACTGAAGTCATGCAAGCCATCGTCGAGCCTCCTCCTTCCAGGACGAGCAAAAGGGAGCTGATAAATAAAACTGTCCGAGACAAATACAGGGCCGA